>CAUYRH010019570.1:0-11448 GCA_963574655.1 Perodicticus potto
CACATTATTCTTAGTAAAGCATCACAAGAATGGAGAAGCATGAATCCCATGTACTCAAGTTTGATATGAGGACAATTAATGACAATTATTGACACGGTGGGGGTGAGGGAAGGGGACAGCAGAGAGAGAAAGAATGAGGGAAGGGTGGGGAAAGGAAGAGCAGAGAGAGGGAAGGAGCGAGGGGGGTGGGGTCTTGGTGTGTGCCACACCTCTTGGGGGCAAAACACGATTGTAAGAGGGACTTTACCCAACAAATGCAACCAGTGTAACATGGTTTCTTGTACCCTCAATGAATCCCCAACAATAAAAAAAAAAAAAAAAAAGAAAAGCTTGAATTAGAGGAGAGTCCTCCTTTCCAAAGCTGATAGGATTAGAAACTCTCTTCTATGTTAACCATTGTTTGATCAGGGAGCAGCATAACTTCTTAGCAAATGACCATCAGCAGTCAAATCCCATACCATAACCAGAACTATTCTTTGAAAACACTAAGGGGTAACTTAACCTTTGGGCCAATTAATTTATTTAACTAGGGATATATTTTGCAACTGAGGTAGAATATCATGTAGCATCAGAGGCATTTTAAAGAGGATATTTTGTAATGTACTACAAACAAGAAAGCAATCTGCAATAATTACTTGCTAAACGTTTTTAAACATAAAAGACATCTGTTGCATGATCGTTAGTGCACAACTCAGATGCATGAGCTGATCCAAAATTACTTCATTAGGAAATTATTGACCCTAACTACAGATTCAACAAGTGGAAGAAAATGACTTTTATACAGACATGAATAAAAGGCAGGCTGTCTTGTGTGCAATTTAGTTGCTTATATATCTAACATCTAAGGAACACAAAACTGTAAAAGAACACACGAAAGTCTTACCCCCAAGTATCACTAGAATGTCGTTTCACACCAGCTACTATCTACTTACTCTCCTACACACAATTGATGCGGCAATGGTGCTCTCTAAGGCACTGTAGAGAAAGAGTCAGAGATCCCTTGCTACTCAGGTGTGTTCTGTAGACAAGGAGCATAAGGATCACCTGAGAATATATTAACAAACAGATCTCAAAACCCAACTAAGACCTGAATCAGAATTCTTTGTAAGGATTCCCCAGGTGATTCCTGGGAATACTAAACTTTGAGAAGCATATTACTAAACTAGTGGCTATCATCTTTGGTCACACATTAGTATCACCTGGACAGCATTATAAAAAAGATGCCCGCATCCCACTCTTAACCAAGTTGTATAATTTTTGGATGATGATGAAGTATCGAAAAAACAATACATGAGATTTAAAATCAGAAAAACAAGATTTGAGTATTTCACTCACATTTACTATAATTTTATACAAATTTCATCTCTAGCTTTCATTTTCCTCAATTAATCATTGTGATGTTAAAATGATAATGCATATGAACACATTTGCAAACTATAAAACCCTAAACCAACGGCATCAGTAATGACTGGTAAGTTATAAAATCAAATAAACCTTTGTTGATCAGACTAAAGCATGTTCTCTCCAAAATATTGATGTTCAAAGTGGAGTTTGTAGATCAACCATATCTATAATAACAGATGCTTATTAAAAATGCAAATTGTTCTTCCCTTCCGCAGACCTCATGCATCAATCTCAGTAAAGAGAATACAGAAGTTTGCATATTTAATGAGCTACCAAAGTAGTTCAATTGCTTTATGAGCTTAAAGAGGAATCACATAAACTAATCTCACTGCTGTTACCACTGCCAGCTAATGTTACCATAGTGACTAAACCTCTAACTTCAATTACCTTTTACTTCACTTAATATGGGACTATTCACTTAACTCACATGCTGTTTCCTTTTCTGGGTTACTCTATGTATGAAAAAGTGAAGGGAAAGGACCAACTGAACAACTGAGATGGAGTTCATTCTGAGAGGTCTTCCTGAGAACCCGTGAGTTGACAAAAACTCCTTTTTGTTCCGTGTTGAATGATGTATCTGTTATCCTCCTGGGGAACAGAAAAGATGGGCTTCCTGCCTCCACATGCCCATGCATTCATTCCTTAGTAACCCCTCCTGACTGGATATTTGGCTTACATCATCTTCCACACACACACACCCTGGTATAGATAAATCCTATCAGAGGAAAAAGCTCTCTTTTTCTGAGGTTGTATTGTATAAATGTGTCTCTTCCATTCCATGAGGTCCACAGAGTTTGGCTCCTGGCAGTGATCGAATGGCCATTAGGTGGCCATCAGTAAATATCTGAAATACCCCATCCTCAGAAACATGGTGCTTTGTGTTTGGGTGGTAGCTGTCTCTTATGGATTAGCCTTTCTCAACAGACTGGCACGAAATATATTCACATTGTGAATGCCCTTTTGTGGAAGAAATGTCAATAATCATTTTTTGTGAAATATTATCTTTAATGAAGGTGGCCTACATAGATATTTTCCTGAATGAGAGTATAATGTTGGGCAATATAATATTTTCATTTCCTCCATTACTAATAACTTCTGTTTCATGTATTTTCTTCAACTATGTTATGCTGAAATCAATTCCTCAAAAGGAAGGAAAAAGATCTTTTCTACCTGCTCAGCCCACATGATAGTGGTAATTGTTATTTATGGGAAAACTATCTACATGTACTTCAAGTACATGAAGCCAACATCCAAAGACACTACTACAGATGAACTGATGGACCTGTTCCATGCACTCCCAGGCTCAGTCTTATTTTCTATAGCCTGAGGAATATGAAGGTGCTTGTGAATACAAAAAGAAAATTGTTAAGTAGGAACCAGTGTGGGAGGAAATAATGAGAAACTGATATTTCCTGTACATTGTCACATTTCTTCTTTTTCTCTGATGAAACCTTAGCAATATTAGAAGAAAGGCGGGTTCAAACCCGGCCTCGGCCAAACTGGAAAAACAGAAAAACAGCCGGGCGTTGTGGCGGGCACCTGTAGTCCCACTACTCTGAGGCAAGAGAATCGCCTAAGCCCAAGATTTGGAGGTTGCTGTAAGCTGTGTGACGCCATGGCACTCTACCGAGGGTGATAAAGTGAGACTCTGTCTCTACAAAAAAAAAAAAAGAGAGAGAGAGAGAGAGATAGGTAGGCTGTCACATCTTCTGCAAAGCCTTCCAATACTTGCCTTGAGTTCTACCCTGAACATTATCTCTACTCACACTGGTTTTCCTTTCATGGTAAAAAAAATACCAAGTCTTCTCAATGGCGGAACTATGACTCAAGGTTCTCTGCATGAAGTCCAATGTCTGTCACATTAATTTAAAATAGTAGGAGGCAATTTACTCTTGAGTAAACTAATTAATTAAAATTGAAAAGGAATAGTAAAGATACAAGTCCAAGTATTTGAAATAAAAGAAACAAACTTTACACATTATTTCATCTCCCAGATAACAATTTCAAACATTTTTGATAAAATAAAACATAATCTTTCAATGTAGGAAAATCCAGGGAAGGCAGAAGATCCTGAAGAAGCAATTTAAACTGGATAAAAGAAAAGGCCTCTCAGGGTACATTATTCGGTGATAATCAATTGACAAGAAAATATATTAAATAACTAAACTTCCCTAAAAGAACATTCATCATCTCTCTCTGCTTCAGAAATAAGAAGTAACTTTATTCTAAATATTTTCCTTTCAGAAAAAATGTCAACCTTGGTGGATAGTGAGACAATTACATAATAATGTTGTCAAAGATAGCATCGCTCTTGTTCTGTATGTTTACTCAATTTCAAACTCATATTTAGTTTAAGAACAAATTTTAAAGTCACTCCAAATATTGGATGATGGTTTTTAGAGGATATTGGTAAAACACTGTGGAGTAATTTTTTTCTTTATATTAGAGGAAATTTAGCTTCAAGAACAATTGTAAAAATCTGAAATCAGAATCAAAATACTAATTCTCATTTTAAAAAATGTCAGCATAAATATCAGGCAAAACAATCATTCTTAAACTTCATAACATTTTCTCTCCTGACAGCTTGTCCTCCTGAAATATCTCTTGAAACAAGTACTGTTATTCCTTAAATTTGTACTAAATTTAGTATAGACACAAATGGTTGTAAATCCTGCAGCCCCTTATTACCTGTGTGACCTTAGCAAAATCCTTCTCTGAGCCTAAAACTGCTCATATGTAAAATGGCAGTAATGATATTTGTTACGGAGTTCTCTCAAACCAATCTTTGAGGGTAGGGATGGTGTCACACCCAGAATTTAATTTCCAGTATTAACAAAAAGCCAGGCACATCTCCAATGCTGAATGAATAAGACCAAATATTTAACCAACAAAGATGAAGACTATTACACGTGAATAACATTAATTTTATTAATTTAATACAATTTATTAAATTAATAAAAATTGCTTACATAATATATGTAATATAAACATATATATAATGTATATAATATACATTGTACATTTTATGATATGTATTCTTTTAAATGATACTGACAAAGAAATGCCTAGTCCTAATTATAGCAGTTAAATAAGAATCTCTGGAATTTAGACTTCAGAATCAGTACTTTTTTAAAGAGTTTCCCAGATGATTCTAATTAGAACCAGGCTGACAATCACTAATCAGACTGTTACTTACTGTTCTTCCACACCTTAGAACCGTGGCATATGTTACAGTCTCTGAATTGTCACATTTCTTCTTCTCTAATGAAATGTATTATTCTCTAGGGAATCTTCCAAAACTGCCCCCAAGTAAATTGTGCCTTCCTCAGTGCTGTCCTTGACACTTTCCCTCCCCTGCTGCAGCACTTTTCCTATTGCACTGTAATTGTTTGAAGCCTTCTGAAAGCTTTCCAATGGTAGAAAACATGGTTCTATGTTTTATAGAGAGATAGATGATGATGATAGGTAGATGAAAGATTAGATAGATAGATATAGAGACAGATAGAGATGTATACCCAATGCCAAAATAAAAATGGGAAGTTAATAAATTAACATATGAAAGAAAAATAAAAAGAATAATAAAAATGCAGTCCAAGAAACATGTTGAGAATGGGGAAGGGTGATGTCAGTAAGATGGCCAACTAGAGATTCCCAGTGCTCATCCCCAAGAGGACCAAAACAATGAATAAACAACTAGATTTTGCCAAGAATGACTAAAAGAGAATGCTGGATTATATCAAGTAAGAGACAAAAGCTCTGCCTCTGCCAACCCTCCCCAGACAAGATTAGCTCAAAATGAGGAAGGAGTTCTCCCTTCTGGGATAAGGAGACCCCAGTGATCGAAATTATCACTACAGTCTTTGCTACTACAGAATACTGCACTCTTCCCAGGCCTTGAGCCAGCATAGGGAGGTACATGGAGTTCATTACTTTAGCCTAGTAGCCAATTTTGTGCCCACCCAAGCCCACTCCTGTGACCCAAGATGCCACCTCACTTGTTATCTTGAAATTAAAGTCACTGCTAAAGAGCATCCTGCTTTCTAGACCAATAACCACTGCACCTCTCCATCCCTATAGCTCTGCCATCACTGCACCCTGCTCACACACAGTAGGGCACCTGTGGAATGGTGTCCTACACCCTGAAAATAAGGTGCCTCGCATGTGCTTCCATCTTCTCTATCCCAGTCGCTGTTGCACACCACCCCTGACTACTCAGAACCTAGGCCCAGAACCCCATACTCCAGGAAAGCAGTACCCAAGTCAAAAGCATAGCCGTACTCCATCAAGTCATAAACCAGCCTAATATTCCCCCAGGAAAAATACACTCAAGCCACTGAAGCACCAACTTAGCCTTGGTGCCCAAACCAGCAAGGTGCCTCAGCCCCAGGCAAGTAGAGCTTTAGTCCAGGGGAGCAGCTGAGACCCTAGTGCCTGAATCCATGTGGCATCCTGCTCCTCAGAAACTAGGCACGCCAGCCCAGCAAAGAACCAATACCCAAGCTGGCAGAGAAGTCAGGTTTCCTCAGTGTACTTGAACCATCACAGTGTCACAGGCCCAGGGAAATGGACATTTGGCCCAGGGAAAAAGCTGCTATCCTGGTGCCCAGGGGAGGCCCTGCAGGGAAAAATAGCCATAGCTAATCTGTATCACCCTGCCTCAGGTCCAAAACACCCACAGTTCCCTTCCTCACTGTATCAGGACCAGATCCAGAGTCTGAGGGCCTGAGATACACCACCTCCTTATAAAATAAAGCCAATTTTGCACTGTTCCCCACACCTGAAGTCCAAGTCACAGCTGCCTCCCACCATTTCTTGCTACCAAAAACATGGGCCCTTGTACAGCCTGGTCTTCTGCTGTGTTCCACCATTCCAGGATCCAAATTTCTCAGTATGTGTTACCCTTTTGCTGGTGCCAAATTGCCACCATGCTGTCTTAGCTCTAAAAGTAAAATTATATAGGTACCCTGCATTCCCAGGGCAAAAGCCTCTGGAATACTCCTTTATCCTATAACCATGCCAGGGCTATGCTCTGACCCCAAGAATCAGTCATAAGTCATCCCTAGGGAGTACCTGGGGCTGGGGCCAATCTACTGGGGAGTGCCTCAGAGTTATAATTTTTGACTTGATGATAGAGGTGTATTCACTTATGACAAAGATAATAACTCTGCCCCAGGTCACATGTGCCACAGTAGTTCAGCAAGATACTGAGTCAGGACCCCAATTCATAACCAGCTCTAAACACCCTCACAGTGAGATAAAGCCTTGTTGTGGCTGCTAGTGGCCAATAATAGACACATTATCATGAGGGATCCTCTCAATAGGTTTCCCCATTATAGGGAAAATAAAAACAGAAAGATGCCTAAAGCCTTTGCCACTGAGAAAATAAGCTGCCTTGCCAACACTACTGCCACAGAAGCCTAGGACTTTGAAGCCCTTATACTCACCACTGATGTTAGTTATAGCTGAAAAAGTTGCATAGAAACTATACTTCTCAGCCCATCTCAGAAACAGAAGCACCCTACCCAATCTACACCCTAGAATCCTCTTCAGGAGAAAGCAATTTCCTAGGAAAGCCTATAAAAGTGGAAAAGGTAACTATTCCAAAAGATACACAGATATCAACACAAGTGCACAAGAAACATTTAAAAAAAGAATAGAATATGATATAGCCAAAGAAAACAATATTTCTACAGTGACTGAACACCAAAGAAATGGAAATTTATGAAACACCTGAAAGAAATTCAAAATAAAACCTTTTTATTTTTTTATTTTTTTATTAAATCATAGCTGTATACATTAGTGCAATCATGGGGTGCAATGTGCAAAATAAAACTTTTAAGGAAACTCAGTGAGGTACAAAAAATAGATAAACAATTCAATAAAATCAGGAAGATGATTTATAATCTAAGTGACACATAAATACATATATAAGTTTTATCTTAATAACCAAACATAAATCTAGAAGCTGAAAAATTCAATGAACAAAACAAAAATATGATGGAGAGTTTCAACAATAGCCTATACCAATATCAATCAGAAGAAAGAATTTCTAAACTTATGTATGAAGGATAGCATCACCTTGCCTGCACCACCACTCCCACAAATCCAGGCAGGATAGGTAGGAAAGATAATCTGTAACATGAAATTCAGTACAATGCCAGCTGTGAGGGCCATAAAAGTCCCTGCACCACTACTACTCTAACTCAGGCAGTGCAGACTCATTCCACTAGGGAGAAAGAAAGGAAAGAGGACTAGGAACTTTATATTGCAACCAAGTAGGAGCTCAGCCACAGTAATGGGGAAGAATTCTGACACCCCTGATTCTAGGCCTTTGTTCCCAGATGATGTTTCAGATTCTCAGAAGAAAATCTGCTGTCCTGGTGAAACAATCAAGTATGGGCAGGAATTACCACCTGCTGACTAAAGTAGCCTTGGGCCTTGAATAAACAGCATTGATAGCTAATCAGTAGCAACAATGGGCTTTGGGTGAGTCATAACACTGTGCTAGTCTGGGAATCTGTAGGCTTCAAGTAACACAGGGTTGTGCCAGCTTCAGTGGCCATAGGAAAGCCCACAATAACTCTCTTCCAATTCTAGGCATGCCAGAGCAGAAAAGACTACTACCTCTTGGAAGAAGCAGAGAGGAGAAAGTAAGGGACATTGCTTGTGAACCCAGAGAATTTTCTGTCTTTCCCAAGTCCATCAAGGATGTATATCCAGGAGTCTACAAGATTTGCAGTGTACCTGGGCTTTAGGTGCCCCTTATTGATGAAACCAGTGCAGTGACTACAGGCTTAGGTAAGGCAACACTCAGTCCCTTTCCAATACTTGGAAAGCCCTCTCAAAAATAATGAACACAAAGAAGGCCAGATTATAAAGATGGAAATTAATATCTAATTCTTTGATAGGCAGACATCAACAAATATCCATGAGCATCAAAAAATCCATGAAAACCTCACCATATAAGACATCAGTGAAATCCTAAAGTCATAAGATATGTAACTTCTCAGAAAAGGAATTTAAAATAGCTATCTTAAAGAAGCTTAACAAGCTTTAAAATAACATTAACACAGATAAATCATTCAAAATTCTAGCAGAGAAATTTGACAAAGACATTGAAATTACAAAGCAAAAATCAAATTAAAATCTTGGAGCTGAAAAATTCAAATGACAAACTAGAAAATCCATTAGAGTGCCTCAGTAGCAGAATTGATCCAGTAGAAGGAGGAATTGGTAAGTTCAAAAGCAGGCTATTTAAAAATACACAATCATAAGATAAAAATAATTTAAAATGATAAAGTACACTTGTAAGATCAATAATAATAACCTCAAAAGGACAAATCTAAGAATTATCAGCCTTAAAACAAAAGTACAGAAAGAGATTGGGGGTAGAAAATATATTCAAAGAACTAATAATAAAGAACTTTTCAAACTTAGAGAAATATATGAATAGCCAAGTATGAGAAAATCAAAGAATGCCAAGAAGATTCAATACAAGTAAGAATACCACAAAAGATATAATAATCAAACTATCAAAGGCAAGAATAAAGAAAAGAGCTTATAAGCATTAAGAGTAAAGAAGCAAATACCATATACATGGCCCTAATATGTTTGGCTGCAGAGTTCTCATTGGACACCTTACAGCCTAGCAGTGAGTGGATGACATATGCAAAGTATTAAGGGAAGAAAACTTGCAACATTAGAAAACTTAATCCACCAAAATTATCCTTTGAGCATGAAGGGAAAATAATTTCTTAGACAAACAAAATTTGAGGAAATTCTTCAACACCCAATCTATACTACAAGAAATCCTAAAAAGAGCCCTTCAGTATAAAATAAAATAATACTAACATGAGCAATAGTAGATATAAGGTTCAATGGTAAAAATTAATACACAAATTCAAAATACTCTAACACTGTAATTGTGATGTGCAAACCACTCATATATTTAGCATGAGGACTATATATATATATTTATGTATACATATACATATATATGTATGTATATATATACACACACATATATATAAAGCAAGAAAATAAAACAGACTACCTTGGGAAAGGAAAGATTTGTGTTTATTTGCTTTTGTTTTGAGCACAGAAGAGACTCAGTTTGCAGCACATATGGAAAGATTCTGATTTGAAATAAAAAATCAGAATCAAAATGGTAATTCTCCTCCAGAGAAATGTCAGCATCATTAATATGGAAAATGACCTCTTTGGAAACTTTTTAAGAGTTTTCCTCAGTTCATCTGGTCTTTCTGAAATATTTCTTTGCATGTAACTTATTTATCAGACTAACTCTAAAATTAATGTAATACAGACAATAGTCCTAAATTCTGGCTGCCATTTATGATCTCTGTGACCTTTATATAAGGCTAAATTTTCCAATCTACCTCACAGAACCATCTGGCACTAATCCAAGAGGACAAGGTACATGTTGATTCCCCATCCCCTTCCAGGAAATATACAGTAAAAATGAGAGTAATTACACAAAACTGAAGGCAACACAGATACTAATATCTTAATTTCATTAATTAATGAAAACAATTCTAAAAGATTATCTGTGTATGACAGCTAGTATGCTTCATAATATACTATACTTTTTTTCTTATTAAATCATAGCTGTGTACATTAGTGCAATCAAGGGGTACAATGTGCTAGTTTCATATACAATCTGAAATGTTTTCATCAAACTGTTTAACATACCCTTCATGGCATTTTCTTAGTTATTGTATGAAGACATTTGTATTCTGCATTTAGTAAGTTTCACCTGTAACCTTCTAAGATGCACCATAGGTGTGGCCCCACCAATTACCCTCCCTCCACCCCAACATACCCCTCCCTTCCTTTCCCATATTCTTGTGCTATAGTTGGGTTATAGCCTTCATATGAAACCTTTAAATTAGCTTCAGAGTAGGGCTGAGTACATTGGATACATTTTCTTCCAGTCTTGAGATACTTTGCTAAGAAGAATATGTTCCAGCTCCATCCATGTAAACATGAAAGAGGTAAAGATTCCATCTTTCTTTAAGACTGCATAATATTCCATGGTATACATGTACCACAATTTATTAATCCATTTGTGGGTCAATGGGCACTTGGGCTTCTTCCATGACTTAGTAATTATGAATTGGGCTGCAATAAACATTCTGGTACAGATGTCTTTGTTATAATGTGATTTTTGGTCTTCTAGGTATAAACCTAGTAAAGGGATTATAGAATCGAATGGCAGGTCTATTTTTAGATCTCTAAGTACTCTCCAAACATCCTTCCAAAAGGAAAGTATCAGTGTGCATTCCCACCAGCAGTGTAGAAGTGTTCCCTTTTCTCCACATCCATACCAACATCTCTGGTTTTGGGATTTTGTCATGTGGGCTAATCTTACTGGAGTTAGGTGATATCTCAAAGCAGTTTTGATTTGCATTTCTCTGATGATTAAGGATGATGAGCATTTTTTCATGTGTCTGTAGGCTGTATGCCTGTCTTCTTTAGAGAAGTTTCTTTTTGAGTCCTTTGCCCTTCCTGAGATGGGATCACTTCTTCTTTTCTTGCTAATACATTTGAGTTCTCTGTGTATTCTGGTTATTAAACCTTTGTCTGAGGCATAACCTGCAAATATTTTCTCCCATTCTGAGGGCTATCTGCCTGCTACACTTACTGTGTTCTTAGCTGTACAGAGCATTTTAGTTTGATCAGGTCCCAGTAGTGTATTTTTGATACTACTTCAATTGCCTGGGGAGTCCTCCTCATAAAAAATTCACCCAGGCCTATTCCTTCAAGAGTTTTCCCTGCACTTTCTTCTAGTATTTTTATAGTTTCATGTTTTAAGTTTAAATCTTGTATCCAGTGAGAGTCTATCTTAATTAATGGTGAAAGGTGTGGGTCCAGTATCAGTCTTCTGCAGGTCGCCAGCCAGTTCACCCAGCACCATTTGTTAAATAGGGAATCTTTTCCCCACTGGATGTTTTTCATTGGCTTGTCAAAGATCAAGTAACGGTAGGTAGCTGGATTCATCTCTTGGTTCTCTATTCTGTTCCAAAC
>CAUYRH010019571.1:0-25152 GCA_963574655.1 Perodicticus potto
ATACTTTCTTTACCCAACCCCATCACCGCGCGCGCGCGCGCGCGCGCGCGCGCACACACACACACACACACACATCATCTGTACTGCTGACGGATCCAACCAGTGCCATCAAAGAAGGCGCTATCCTCTGCCAAGCACCATCCTGTGCCCCTGACATGTTTCACCCAGCCTTGACCTCCCTCCCGTCCCTTCAGGCTCAGTCCGGATGTTGCACTCCAACCCAGGAAGACTGCCTTGCCCCCCCCCCCAGGTACTCCCAACACATCCTGAACGTCTCTGTGAATTGATGATTCCACCCCCCAAACACTAATCGACAGCTCAGGCCTGGCCTTGTCTCTGAGAATGCAAAGAGGAGGTAACGGGGTGGGGATGGATGGCTTTATCCCACCAGACACCCTGAGGTCTGGGACGAGCAGGGAGTTTCTGCCAAGTGAACACCCACACAAGCTCCCTAAGGCAGCCCCCGGACCTTCCCCTTTAGTGCAGCTGCCCTCACGGTTTTACAGAAGCATCTGGTTAGAGACAGGGCACCTGCTCCCCAGGTCAGATGGGGAAACTCTGTTACAGGAAACTCCAACAGGGACCACGGGAGAGAAAAAGGAAGCCCCAGGTGTGCGTGTGCCCGCGCGTACATGAATATGAGCACTGGGAGGAGTCTCCCTGTTCTGTGACACCAAGTCAATTCTTCCGCCTTTGACTAAAAGTGAGGAGGGGATTTCACAGCTTTGTCAGATGCAGGAAGCAGCTTATGGGTCAGTGGAATTGTCAAATAGTGTCCCCTCACACACACACAAAATTCGCATCCACCTAGAACCTCAGAACACGACCTTATTTAGAAGTGAAGTTTTGCAGTTACAATTCAAGATGGTCCCCCTGGGTTAGGGTGGCCCTAAATCCAATGACTGGTGTCTTTATGACATGAAGGAGAGGGAGTTTAGACCCAGAGAGACTCAGGAAAGAGCCGTGTGACTGGGGAGGCGGGGTTAGAGTGACGCCTCTCCACAGCGAGGAGAGACGCAGCGCGCCGACGCTCCGCGGCCTCCAGGAGGAGCCAACCCTGGTAAAGCGCCCGCTTTGGGGGCCTCTGGCCTCCTGAACTGTGGGAGGAAAAGTTTCCGACATTTCAGGTAATTAAGTTTTGGGGCGATTCATTACTCAGTGATGGATTTATTCCATACAGGCCCTAGGGCCATTTGCAGGACCCTGTTCAACACCAAGTTCTGACAGAGGCACAAGAGGGGGCAAGCGGGAGAAGCTCAAAACGGGAAGCCTGGAAAGGAAGGCAAGGGTCAGGTCTGACAGAGACGCTAAGTCACACGAAGAAGAAGGCATTTTCTGTAGGATAAGAGAGAAATGGAGCTCCCGCCTGTAATCCCAGCTCTCTGGGAGACTGGGGCCGGTGGATCCCCTGAGCTCACAGGTTCAAGACCTGAGCCGGACGAATACCCTGTTTCTAAAAATAGCCAGGTGTTGTGGTGGGCGCCTGTAGTCCCAGCTACTCAGGAGGCTGAGGCAAGAGAATTACTTGAGTCTGAGAGTTTGAGGCTGCTGTGAGCTATGATGCCACAGCACTCTACCAGGGAGGAAAAAGTGAGACTCTGTCAGAAAAAAAGGGAGAAATGGATGTGCCCGAGACACCAGAGATGTGGAATGAAGAGGCTGTGTCTGCTACTGGGTTGGATGTGGACAACTGAGGGAGGTAGGGGCTTCTCTAGCAACTAAATGGAAAGGGGTATCACTCCCTGAGAAGGTGGGCAAGGTGCAGATTTAGGAGAGATGTAAGGGCAAACGTGGGGTGCCTATTGAATGTCCAAATATCCAAATAGAGATGGCCAGGAAGTGATTAGACGTGCAGCGGGAGTGATTAGACGTGCTCTCTCACTGAAGGAGAGAGGGAGCTCAGCTCTGGAGCCAGAAGAGGAAGGAGGCGGGTATGGGCATAAATCCCACCCTGGAAAGGAACAGGAAATAGGGGCAGTTCCTCACCACAGCCACAGATGAAACTGGCATGCCGGGTTGTTTAGTGGCAGGTCACCTTGATGACCAGCTACCATCTACTGAGCGTCTACTACATGCCAACTGTCACTCTATACAGTTGTCCTTTGTTATGAGCAAGGGATTGGATTCAGGACCTCGCTCGATACCAAAATCCGAAGGTAACCTACACACATCCTCCTGCACGCTTTGCTCTAAGTTGTCGCTAGATTACTTATAAAGCCCAATGCAATGTAAATGTATGAAAACGGTTATTAGACTGTATTGTTTATAGAATGACAAGGAAAAAACTTGCTACGTGTTTAGTACAAATGCAATATTTTTTTCCAAATATTTTCTTCTTTTTACTCAGCAGCTGCTTCCACATGGCATTGAATATTTTCAGTCCAAGGTTGGTTGACTTCATGGGTATGGAACCCATGGGCACAGAAGGCCAACTGTACTTTGATTGTTTGTATGTATAGGACTGTTTTGAATCTGATAATCCTAATTTGGTGCCCACCTATGTGAAAACCATTTTGAAAAAATTTAAATCCATTGTAGATTGTGGAAAAATAACTAAACCTAAAAGTTAAAAGCATTGGACTTGAATCCTGGCTCTGCCGCTTAATAGCTGTGATCAAAATCCATGTCTCAGCTTCAGTTGTATCATAACCAAAACTGAAATAATAATAATGCTGCTCTCTGTGTAGCTGTGAAGAGTAAGACAGCTTCTATGAAAGATAACTTACGTGATGGACTGTCAAATACAGTTTGCTTGTAGGAAAGTAATATCTTTCTTTTCACTGGGCTGAGATGACATATTATCAAATGTGGCTTATGGACTATCAGTCAAAGCTTAGAATTCCCCCCGCTCTCCTGCCTTCTGCCCCAGCACTGCTGACTCTTCTCTAATGCATGGATGTCTGAAGGTAGCAGCCTCCTTCCGCCCTCCTCACAGTTCTAAGCTGCTCTTTCCATTACTGTAGCCCTCTGCAGCCGCCTTATCAGGCAGTAACCCAAGCAGGCCTTTGCTAAGCGTTGATTTAAACTGCACTCAGGCTAAAAGAGAACTGGGTTGTAAGGGGATTTGATTTATTTAAATGAAGCTATTAATCCCAAAAGTTAAATTTAGTCCCTGTGAATTAAAAACTTTCTCTAGCTACATGTAGTATCACGAGCCTGTAGTCCCAGCTACTCAGGAGGCTGAAGGTGGAAGGTACTCTTGAGCCCAGAAGTCTGAGGTTGCTGTGAGCAGTGATGGGTCACTGCACTCCTCTCTGGGTGATACAGTGACACCGTCTCAAAAAGAAAAAACTCCTGAGCAGTACCTGTGGCTCAAAAGGAGTAGGGCACCAGCCCCATATACCGGCGGTAGCAGGTTCAAATCCAGCCCCTGCCAAAAAACTGCAAAAAAGAAAAAAATCCTTGAAAAAAATAACAATACAATAAAAATAACACAAATAAAAAATAATACAGGTTAGGAATTATTTGCCTAACATTTACATTGTATTAGGTATTATAAATACCTGAGAGATGAAGGAAAGTATACGGGAGGATGTGCATGGGTAATTTGTAAATACCATGCTATTTTATATGGGACTTAAGCACCCCAGATTTTGGTATTAAGAGTGTGGTCCTGGAGCCCATCCTCCAAAGATAGTGAGAAACGCCTGTATTTGCGCTATTGCATTAGGCAGATTCTAAAACTTCCAAGATCAAGCACCAAGGAAATAAAGAATGAGAGAGGAAAGGGAAGGCAGAAAGATGATAGAAAAAATCCAGGGAAACACACTTGAGCCCAAAGGCTGCACAACTTGTAGGAGTTTTGAGACAATAGTAGTGAGTTCTGAGATGATCAGGAACTGGAAAAGGCCACTGACAGCAGTACCCAGAAGAACCATAAGATGGCAGCATTACTCCAGGAGTCTCTCCCAGCCCCGCCCACCCCAGCAGTTAATGCCTTTCTTTGTGCACAGAATTTCTCTGCAGCGACTATCAAGGCCCTTGTGTGTTTTCTGCCACTTCAGCTTCTGGCCTTACCTTCCACCACTTTCTCCTCACCACCCCCGAGATAAAACTCTATGTTTTAAAAGTCTATTGCTTTTTGTTACACTTTTTAAAATGTTATGATCACTGTGTTCAATAGTAAAAACAGCTGGATCAAATGTTTTGCTTTAATGAGAACTATAAAATAAATGAACCAAAACCCATGCAAAGTTGATCTTCTCCATTTCGTAAGTGAATACCCACAGGGAAGACTTCCCAGATAAACTACATATCGCCAGCCTGGAGAAGGTCAGAGACAGAAGTGCCACATGAGACAAAGATAGCTCCTCAGAGGAGGAAGAGGGACTGCCAGCCCCCTTAAAATGGGCAGAAAAGGAGGCTGAGCCCACTCAGGAGAGAATGGAGAACAAAAACCCAAATGCCTTATTTGTAAACTTTTTATTATGGAAAAAAAGCCAACAAAACAAAAGTAGACAGGATGGTATGACAAACCCAGATACTATCTTAAGGATTGTATGAAACTGTAAACCAGGAAGAGGCTGCCAGGCAGATGTAAGTCTCCGGCTTCACCATAGAAGTTGCCAGCACCTTGGATCTGCCTCTCTCCAGCCCTTTAAAGTATGGATGTCTCACACCTGTAATCCTAGTAGGCTGAGGCTGGTGGATTGCTTGAGCTCAGGAGTTCAAGACCTGCTTGAGCAAGAGCAAGACCATGCCTCTGCTAAAAATAAAAATAAAAAAACTAGCCAGGCATTGTGGTGGGTACCTGTGGTCCCAGCTACTTGGGAGGCTGAGGCAAGAGGATCACTTGAGCCTAGGAGTTTGAGGTTGCTTTGAGCTATGACACCATGACACTCTACTTTGGGGCAACAGAGTGAGACTCTGTCTCAAAAAAATTTTAAAAAGTATAGTCCTTGAAAGTCAAGCCTTTTTACGTAAAGCCCTCAAAAGAAAAGTGAGGGAGAAACCAGGTGGAAAGCTCTGGTCTTTAAGAGTAGTCAGAAAAGGGAAGCGGTGGTGATTGCACCCACTTGTGGCCAGACTAAGGCAAAGATGATACCCACAGCGGGGAGTGAGCAGTCCAGACTGAGGGAGACACACACACACACACACACAGTCCCACAGACGTATAGCCTTCAACTTCCCCAGCCACTCTTCCTGGCCATGACCTCAAAATGCTTAATCCTAAGGAATGAGTAATTGATTTCAGCACCAGAAAGAATCTGAATCCTTGCTTAGTCTCCTGATAGAGGTTCTTTACCTGTTAGAAATCTCTGAACTTCCCCAAATTATATACAGGTTGAGGGTCTCTTATCCAAAATGCTTGGTTCCAAAAGTGTTTTAGGTTTCAGATTGTTCTTTTCAGACTCTAGAATATTGGCATTATCCCACCTTAGTGTGCCTAATCTAAAATCTGAAATGCTCCAATGAGTATTTTCAATGAACATGATGGTGATGCTCAAGAAGTTTTGGATTTTGGAGAACATCAGATTTTAGATTTTGAGATTAGGGATACTCAATCTGTACCTGGGCATTTTCCTAGATAGAAGACCTGTCAAAGTTCTCAGAGGCCACCCCTTGTCCCACCAATCATGGCCAAAAGCAAAAGGCCTAAAAATGACCCTGATAATGCTTAACCAGTCTTTCTTTTCTGATGATCGTATTCTTTTGAATACTTCAATTTATAAAATGTCATAGGATATTTTTTTTAAATATAGATATAGATTTTCCTGCTAAAATAATTTATTATTTTGAAAAGTCACAAGATCGTTCTAGTGATTGACTAAAATCCAGCACAAATGAACTGTTTTATATATTTGGGACTTTGTATCTATTGGCATAATAGAACTTTTAATAAAAAAAACTGTGGAGGCTGAGGCAGATGGATTGCCTGGGCTCAGGAGTTCAAGACCAGCCTGAGCAAGAGCGAGTGTCTGTAAAAATAGCCAGGCATTGTGGCAGGCACCCATAGTCCCAGCTACTTGGAAGGCTGAGGCAAAAGAATTGCTTAAGCCCAAGAGTTTGAGGTTGCTGTGAGCTGTGATGCCACAGCACTCTACTGATGGTGACATAGTTAGACTTTGTCTCAAAAAATAAAATGAAAATAAAAATAAACTGTGTTTAGGTGCTTTACACTGGAAATATTTAGATGTTTTAATTTAACAGCTCTGAGAAGAAACCAACAAATTATACTTACTTTAAACATATTTAATAACAATAGTACCCAAATTAATTAAGAAATGAAAGAAAAATAATTTGGGCACATGTGCCTTAGATACATTTTCACTGCAGATACTTCAGAAATCATTTTGGAAATAGACACAAACATATACATATTCATTCACAGAAAATGCCATTTACAGTTTTAATATCAGATAGTCATCATAGTTCACAAAAGAGCATAAAGTGCAAAAGCTCCATTTTCAAAGTCTTTAAATCACTCCCAGGCAATGGAGATTCAATTTTACTATAGCCAGTGGTCACACCACTCTTACACAGCACACTCGATATAAGGTATAAAATAAAGTATATATCTGAAAATACTATATTTGCTCTGTTTACATATAGTGGTTATAAAACAGTCATAAATACAGTTTAACATATAGGGAAGGATGCAATTCAAACAATTAGTCCCTTAATGTAGAGGCCATTTTTCTTTAATCTGTAGGAGAATGATGTCTATAAAAATCTACTGAGAATCCTAATCTGGCCCAAGACTTCTCCCTGACCAGCTGTAACAACGGCACCCAGACAAAGCCTTGGCTGTAAAAGGTTTCAAGTTCACTTTGGGGAAAGCTAGGAGAGGGACCCTGGCTGGGCAAGCTTCTGCTCTCACCTGCCCCCTAGAGATGGTTCCACATCAGCCCCAAGGGATAGGGAGCCAGGGAAGGCTCAAATCCCAGTCCCAGAGCCTTCAGCCTCGCCCTGGCTCACTGGAACATGATGAACTGATGAGAGAAGTTTTTACACGCCTGAGAAACCCACTCCCTGGGATAGGTGGCAGCATTTCTACAAAGCCTGTGTTTGATGACCATCAGGCTTTGTCCCCCAGTAGAACACCTTTCTACAACTAATGTTTTAGGCACTCTTCGTTGGACAGGCACAGTGTTCCCCCAAAATGTAGCCCATTACCAAAAGGATTCAGACTTCTCATCCCCACATACCTTAAATGTGCTCACTAAAGGCCTAACTTTACAATTATATAATCATAAAGGGGAGAAAAGGTTTATTCTTCTAATAACCAACAATCGAACACTCTAAGAATCAGTGACTAGAAGGATCACTTGAAAACAATGGTTTTTTATACCCTAAATCCAGTTCCTGATGGTATTGATCTTGGGCAAAGTCTAACCAGAACAAAATCTAACACCCAGGCCAAGTAACCTCTGCCATGACCTTCCCAACTCCTAAATGTCTACTGAGGGGAAAGAAGAGGGAAATTCCTGATTGTACATCAATTAATGAAATAAGACATTCTTTATAAATCTAAACATATCAAAATCTGTGAAGTCACATATTTAACAGCTTATTTACTGTGACTCATTAATCCCCGTGCAGAAGCATACTAAAAAGTAGAACTCAGCACATTATTTCCTAGGGCCCATTCATGCTAGGCTTGATTTAAAATGAAGATTCAGTAGTAATTCTCAGAGTCTCAGATCCAGTGATGAGTATTTAGGGACATAGCTAAGTCTGGTGTATTCCAAACCTTCTCTTCATGGAAAAAAATATACAGTTGGCATTTATATTCCATTTAATCTACAGAAAGAACTGTCAGTTCTAAAACACATGTATTTACAGCCATAATGGGTGGGGAAAAGATGAAACAGAAAAAAAATATATACCAAAATACCAACAATGGTTTTACTTGGGCAAAAGAAATATTGGTTACTCTTTTCTTCTTCTTCTCCCTCTTCTTTTTAAACTTTTCTGTAGTTTCCCAATGTCCTTTAAAGAGCATGTACTGCTTTTACATAATATGAACGATGCCATGAACCCAGCTTAAAACAAGATTGGTCCCAAGTCATTGCAGAAGTAAAAATAAATAATAAAAACAATTTAAAAGACTGATATGTTCTACTCTCTTGACTTATATCCATGCCGGCAAGCTACAATGATTTCTTTTCAAAAGTAGAGTTACATGTCATCCTCTTCAAGTATACCCTATTCCACATGTCTTTTGCAATCCTCATCTCGTTATAACTCATCTCTAGGAAGAGCACTTTGCTTTTCATATTAAAAGCATTTCTTTTGACATTTTAACCTAATTGTCTTCTAGAAGTGCAAACAGCCCAGTGCTTCCATCCAGGCCTATTCAAATACATCCAGCAATAGTATTTTATCCCTATTTCCAGGGATTGGAGGTGGGGGTGTCTCCAAGGCCCCCAGGGAACAAGTCCTCCACTGGATATGAAGAAATAGTCCTTCCTTAATTGTTGAGACAATGTTCCTTTCAGTGAGGAACCCTCAAGACAAATTAAATCTCCCATAAAAAAAATCATTCCCCCCACCCATTCTGCTACTTATCTGTGCTTATACGCTAAGACAGCTGGGCAAACTCTCTACTTTGGAGCATTTTATGCTGCTAAACAGAGACTAGGATCCATGCCTGATAAAGTCACTCTGAAATGAGAATGGTCTGACTGTCTCCCTTTAAAAACTTGAAACCCCGGCGGCACCTGTGGCTGAGTGCCAGCCCCATATACCGAGGGTGGTGGGTTCAAACCCAGCCCCGGCCAAACTGCAACAAAAACTAGCTGGGCATTGTGGCAGGCATCTGTAGTCCCAGCTACTCGGAAGGCTGAGGCAAGAGAATCACCTAAGCCTAGGAGTTGGAGGTTGCTATGAGCTGTGACACCACAGCACTCAACCATGGGTGATAAAGTGAGACTCTATCACTAAAAAAAAACTTGAAGCCCAAAAGACTTAACAGCATTTCTGTTCCATGAACCACCTGGGTCTCAGAGAGGTGCCTTTGAGGTTCCACAAATGTTTAATGCAAAGATCATTTCTGAAGTTTTTTTAAACTATGATAAAGCAACATGTACACCCATTTAACACCAAATTTTTCTACCTTGGAAATCACTAATGTGTTAATTTGCACTTTCGCTACCTGATATATTACTATGTAAATACTATAAATTTAACATTAAATAAATTGGAGTTAATAAAATATAACTTACTTCACACATAAAGACTTCTTACTGCAAACAAGGTTCTGCTGCTAAGTAATCTGATGACGAGAGGTAGAAAAAAGAAATTCACGTTCAAACTCTAAATTCAGTTGCTGATTGGGTTTTTCACCTTGGATCACTTGTGCCATTTCTAACCATATTAAAGAGCTGCTGGATGTGCCAAAAACTTGTCAACTCTTAGATTTTTAGGACAGTGACATGGCTCCTGTCCACATAAGAAGGTCTGCCCAACAATGGAATGTTAAAAAGCAGGAGATGCCTGAGTTAAAATTATTCCTGAGATTGATGATTCCCACCTTCTGCCTTGGAGACAGATTGGAATCTTTCATTCACCCCAAGGAAGAGGAGATAAGTAGTAGCCAGTGTATCGGTAGATAAGAAAAATTCAGAAGGCAACGGATTTGTCCTGCTGCACCAGCCACTCAAACCAGGCAGTGAGTGTGTGGTTACTGCCGGCACTTGAGAAGAGTGAGCAGTCCGATGCTCTGAGAAACCACGGGAAGCACCTTGCACTCCGAGGGTGAGGAGCATAGGTCCTCAGGAAAGTCAGAGAGAGGAGAGGTGAAAGTTCTGAAGATAATTTCCAGAATACTATGGCATCCTAGAGGCTTCAAATAAGAAAAAAAAGTTTCCCAAAACTTCATGTTTGCTCCAAATGCTGAACCAGCACCTCCACCAAAATTGTAAGGAGCCCTTTGGTAATCTTACAGAGAGGTCAGGTCACAGGAGGTGGGGCTATTCTTCTGTGAGTTTGAGGCTACTGAACTGAGGCAGGAGAGGGGAGGCAGAAGTAATTTCAATACTTAAAAATTGTGCTCATCTTCAAGAACGGCTTACAGTGGAGTGCAGATTTTGGCACAGAGGGTTTTACTCATTAGCTTTACCCTCATCTGAAAGTCAGTCTCCATTTCTCAGCAAGAGGTAGTAGTAAAAGGATTCACAAATGTTTGTAAAACCTGGGTTAGTCGAGAGTTACAAGTGAAAAACTAGCCTATCTAGCCACAAGCCCTTCATGTATTTCATTTGTTTAGTTTTGTCTAAGGGCAATTTTCCCAAATGAAAATCTCTAGCACCTTCCATGGGAGTCAGAGGGTCTTGTCAACAGTAGAGTTCGCTCCAAGGTTGCCTGGGAATGGCAGGGGCTGTAGCAGGCCAGCTTTCTCCAGGAAGAGAGGCATTGGGGGGGGTAGGGGCTGGGTTTCTCAAAGGACTGCTCTGCATGGCCATAAAGGATTCAACCCCAAAAGCCACTGCATCTAGAAACGAGGCTGCGAAGGACACCTAGTGTCCCTAAGCTCTCTACTCTCCATCTTTGGGAAAGAGAAAACACTCACTTCTGTGCCTAGAGGAATCCTGGGGTCTACAGACAAACTAGTTAGAGCCCAAGGGAACAGAAATTCTAAAAGATGGGCCCCTCCCCAAAGCATTGAACCCCCTTGGCTGTCTTTGCTAGCAAGTGAAGCCCAGTGCATGAGGGAAAATAAGCAGAGAAGCCAGCCACCACCTTGCTATCATGTGATCTTGACAGGCGATTTCTTGTTGGCGCACAAAAGGGACACATAGGGGACACCGATGAAGGCCCATTTCTCGCTGGGCCAGAACTTGATGACGGGGCCTTGCTCAGGGATCTCTGAGGCAGCATCAAAGTAGGCAAAGCACACACAGCCCAGGTAGGCCGCCAGGCAGATGAGGATGTGCCTGCAAAGGAGACAAGCAGTGAGAACCTAACGAGCCAAGACTCTGCCTCAGGTTTAACCTGCTCTCGAAGTGGGCCAATCCCTTTCCTGACTATCGCTACAGCCAGGGGCCTCTTCCAGTGAGGAAGAGATGAAAACAACCAACCACCCCTGGAAGAGCAGGATGATAAACCTTGAGTTCAGCAATTCAGGACTCACCTTAGAAGGTGATATAAATAATATTGTTTGACAATAGGAATAAATGTGCAAATAAATGCCTCAACCAAGAAGACTGAGGCCCAAGGATTTAAAATGGAGGTGCCAAGATGGAAATTACTGAACACATCTGATCAGATCCCACCATCTCACTTTAACAACTGGTTGTAGATATTTTATAACCTTCACCAGGAATAAGTTTATACTGATTAAACAGCTTCTATAGTTCAGTAGGCAAATACTGTTTTTGGTAAATTTAACCTCAATGTGCCTGTAAAAAGTTTTAATAGTAATTTTTATTAAGGAATGAGCCATGTAAAGGCATGTGATCCTTCCTTATACCCTATCCTGCCATACTGAAACTTATACCTCCCTTATACCCTACACTACTATACTGAAACTTAATCCCAGATGAATTACAATACTTAAATATATTTTTTAACACATTTAAAGCAAATATTTTTATAAACTTTGGTTGAGGAAAGGTTCTTCTTAGGATACAAAGTCCAGAAACCCTAAAGAAAAGACTAACAAATGTGACTACATAGATGTTTAAAATAATATGGCATAAGCTCTCTGGGAGGCCAAGAGCATGCTGGCTCACGCCTATAATCCCAGCACTCTGGGAGGTGGGCGGATCATCCAAATTCATGAATTCATCTGAATTCGAGACCAGCCTGAGCAAGAGCAAAACCCCATCTCTAAAAATAGCTGGGCATTGTGGCAGGCACCTGTAGTCCCAGCTACTTGGAAGGCTGAGGGGAGAGAATTGCTTGAGCCCAAGAGTTTGAGATTGCTGTGAGTTAAAACACCGCAGCACTCTACCGAGGGCAAAAAAGTGAAACTCTGTCTCAAAATAAATAAATAAATAAAACAATCAGGGTCAAGCTAGTAGGTGGTTGAATGTGGTATGAACAAGACTGGCCACATGTGGACAATTATGGGAGCTGGGCACTGTGCACAAGGGAGTTCAATGTATTATTCTCTGTACTTCTGAAAATGTTGGAATTTGGCTCGGCGCCTGTAGCTCAGCAGCTAGGGCACCAGCCACATACACCAGGCTGGTGGGGTCAAACCCGGCCCAAGCCTGCTAAACAAAGATGACAACTATAACAACAATAAAAAAAATAGCGGGGCATTGTAGCAGGCTCCTGCAGTCCCAACTACTTGAGGAGGCTGAGGCAAGACAATTGCTTGAGCTTAAGAGTCTGAGGTTGCTGTGAGCTGTGACACCACAGCACTCTATGGAAAGCGACATAATGAGACTTTGTCTCCAAAAAAAAATAAAATAAAATAAAATAAAAAAGACAATGTTGGAATCTGCATATTAAAGGCACATAGTTATGCAGACAGTGATTACTGTCTACTATGTGCCAGGCCTAGACACTGTATGCACATTTTTAATAAACAGAAACCACAGAGAAGATGGAGAAATTAAAAGGCCCATTTCAAAACAGGAAATACACACAGAAAATTTACATCAGAAAAGATGTCCAAAATACTAATTTTTTTAAAAAACATAAAAATGAAGATAAAATATGCTAATAATTTGGTTGACAAAGATCTAAATGAGTTAGTAATATCCAGTGCATGTGAAAATGTGGGTAAAAGGTTCTCCCTTATAGACTTCAGTAAAAGTGTTAACTGTGTACAACTGCTCTTAATTTGGCAATATGTCTGACAATTTAACTTATGGAAATGTTCAGGAGATAGAGTCAATATAAATGTTCATTGTAGATCACTTGCAGAAGTAAAAAAACAGTAATAACTTCAATGTCCATTAGCAGAGAGGTTAAATAACTGATAAAGTGCCCATATCATAAAGAACTAGACATGGCAATGGAGATAAAATATATGCACTGGTTAAGAATGATGTCCATATAATAACAGGTCTAAGCAATAGAGAATTAGTGTTTGGGTAAAAAAAAAAAAAAAAAGGACCAGTTTGCATCATGTAATCATGTATTAAATGATGCGATTTTGGTCTTTAAAAAGCAGAAGGAGAAATATATATATACATACATATATATAAGTAAAATCTGAAAGGATATACTTCAAAATATTAACATTATCTTTCTTTGGTAGATAGAATTATGAAAGCCAATCTTTCTATATTTCTATGCTGTTTAATTTGTTGTAAAATTTACATATATGTATGTATGTTCTTTTTTTGAGACAAGTTCTCATAGAGTACAATAGTGTCATCGTAGCTCACAGCAACCTCGAACTCCTGGGCTATATCGATCCTCCTGCCTCAGTCTACCAAGTAGCTGGTCTACAAGTACATGCCGCCACACCCGGCTAATTTTTCAATTTTTTTTATAGTGACAGGATCTCAGTACGTTGCTCAGCCTCATCTCAAATTCTTAACTCCAAGCAGTCCTCCTGCCTCAGACTCCCAAAGTCCTGAGATAATAGGAGTGAGCCACTGTGCCCAGCCTGCATGTCATTTTATAACTGGGAGAAAAGATAGTTCAATTTAAAAACACAAAAAGCAGAAAATATGCCAAATTCAGAAACAAATCAAATTTGAGCCCAAATTATTACATACTCTAAATTCTGAATTCTACTTAAATCACGGTGACAAAGGGACTTGGACTGATAAAAATAACCACATTGAATGAGGTACATTTACCAAAACTCAAAAATGTACACTTAAATTTTGTACATTTCATTATCTGGAAATTGTTACTCAACAGATACATAAAGTATATAAAGCAACTACTATGATTCGAGGTTGAACCTAAGAAATTTTAGGCAATGGATCCTAAGACTGAAAACCCCACCTTGTACTGTTTTATTTGGGTTTGCCTTTTGCAAACACTTCTTAAAGTTCCTAAACCTTAAATTTAGAGTAGGTCGGGTCTCGTGGTAAACATCTACAAGTTCGTATACATAAGACAATGTAAGCCAATTCTTTCAAATTGTGTATCTTTAGGTCATTTTCAGATGGAAGTCGATCTTTTTCTGAATCTGGATCCAAGAAAGATTTTCCACCCTTCACCACTAGAATTCCTCCTGCTTCTTACTAGCTTTTGCGGTCAGAAGTCCTAGAGGACAGAAAAGGAACGGATCACTCCGAGTTTAGAGCTGAAGTGGTTCCTAGGAAGAACACTGCTCCCATCTCCTCCTCAGCTTTCTGAGTGTAGCCTCTGCAGTCTGCATTTTCATTTTTTTTTTTTTTTTACTTAACAGTGTATCCTGAGCATTCCAATTAGCTATTACTGCTCCAAGGTTCACTATTATTGAACTCCAAGGTTGTTTTTATATAAACAGGTGAACCTGTTTAATTCTCTGGTCCTCTGTCTCCACCTGTATAAAGACTGAGGGAGACAATTCCCAAATGATCCAGGAGACCCCTGCCTTCACCTGCTCACTCAGGCCCCAAGGGTGAAGTTCCTACCAAGGACCATCTCAGTCTTAAGTCACATTGGTCCCCCACGTTCCCTACCTCCCTCCACCCTCAGATCTAGTGAGAGCTCAGGTTATGGTTAGGGATTCAGTTTTCAAGCACTCAATGCTTTAATAATGGAGCTAGAGGCAAGAGATTGCAGCCTGAAGCACGAGTAGGCCTTTTGTTCTGCGTGTTCTGCGTGCCACCTGTGCACCTTGCGGGGAGAAGCTGGACCAGCAGCAAGTGCAAGGGCTGACTCCCGCCCCTCCCAGCAGCAGGGGCTTACCACACACAGTGCAGGTAGGGGAAGTGGAAGGAGGACAGCAGCTCACAGAAGGCTCGGTCGCTGATCCAGCAGAAGAGGGCAAGGGTCCACCAGAGGCCCGAGAAGAGGCCCAGTTTAAATACACGCACATTGTCACACCTGCACAGGAATCCAGAGAGCAGCCTGGCGTCAGTGCTGGTTTCTGCCTACCCCACTGGCCCCCTATCCTGTCTCCTTCCCCAGTCCCTCTCATGTCCCCAACCCCTGGCGGTGGAGTTCTCAATCAACATGCATCACTGTACAGTCTCATGATGTAAGTTCGACACGTCCCACGGGTGGCTCACAAAGACACCCCTGCCTCCCAGGCCTCTCCCCACTCCCTCTCACAGACAGCTGCCTTTTTTTTTTTTTTTTTTTTTTTGTGGTTTTTGGCTGGGGCTGGGTTTGAACTCACCACCTCCGGCATATGGGGCTGGCACCCTACTCCTTTGAGCCACAGGCGCCGCCCGACAGCTGCCTTTTGACATGTGTACCCTCATGCTTAACACAGACCTACATTTAACAGGGCCATAATCTTTTCTTCTCACACACCCCACATCCAGTTTATCAGCTCTACCTTCAAAATATCTCCCAAATCTGACCTCTTCCCACCAGCTCCACCTGGATCCACACCTCCATCCCATCCACAGCCTCCTTCCACCCTCACCCTGACAGCCAGTTTTCAACCCTGTGCCCAAAAGCCTTGGGCACCATTCACTTTACCCACAGTCAAGAACGAGTGCTCACAGCAGCACGAGGCCTGGATGTGTGGGCTCACCCTGCTCTCTTCACCCTCTCTGTGCCCACGTACTCCACGCCAACCTGGGAAACACCCCAGGCATTTCCCGGATGGCCTTAGTACTTTCTGTTTCCTCTGCCTGGAATGCTCTTCCCCCAGGTACCAGGAGTCCTTGCTCAAATATCACTCAGTAAGTCCTTTCCTGACCACTGGTTTTAACAATTACAGCACCCATCTCCACCTCCCTATTGCATCCTTCTCTCCTTTAATTTTCTGGGTGTCAATGATAACCCCTCTGCCATCCTCTGTGTTTTACTTGTGTACTTGTTTACAATCTCTCTTCATCCCCTGACATGTAAGCTGTTCCATGTAAGGTGTTCCCTGCTGTACCCCCAGCACCTGGAACAGCGCCAGACACAAAGAAGGCTCTCAACACTTGTTGAGTGGAGGAGTAAATTCCTATACACACGGGGACAGAGTGTTTTTCTGAAACAAATCCTAACAGTATAAAGAAAATTTCAGTTGCTGTTTCCCTTCCTTGTTACAGAATTGCTCATAAAATGGGTGATTTCCATTCCTGGACACCCAGAGGTAGCTGGTGGCTGAGGGTCCTCCCACACCCTTCCCCCGGGGCCTCTTTCCCTCAGTGGACCACTCCTGGGTCAGTCAAGATCTCATAGGGGACCCAGAGTCCAACACAACAACCAAGAAGAAGCTTAATTCATTTGTTGAACAAGCAGATGTATGTTCAAAAGCCTGACTTGCTGATACCAGCAGTTCCCAGCTGCCCAACAGAAGCATCAGCAAAAACATTAATAAAGACAAGATAAGACTGCAGAAAGACCTGCTCAAAAAACAACCCAAAGTACTCTTTTGGAGGAGGTCTAAAAGCATTCTTAAAAAATTTTTTTAAAGAATTCAGAGGGACCCGTGACATACAGAGACTACAGTCTTAATTAGGCACTAAAACAAAGAGATAAATGACTTCCATTTTCCTCTTGTCTTCACCACCTTCTCCCTTGAATGACTGCCCTTTGGCCCTGTCCCCTCACTCCGGACCTGCCTGCTCCCCTCACTGGGGCTCACTTCGCTGGGGTTCCCCTTGCTGGGGCTCAGCTTCCACACCTCCTCGAGCAGGTTCCCTGAATACCTCCACCACCATCTATTGTAGGTCTCCCCCACTGCATTCTCTCAGGCCATCCCGCCATTTTCCTTTGTATAATCATCACGAGTTGTAATTATGTATGTATTTGTCATTATTTGTATAATATTTAGTATTAAAGTAGCCTAGAAGACCAGTAAGAGTAGAAACTAAACATGCTTCACTCACCAATGTATACCTAGTGCCTGTCCTCAGCACTGGTGTTAAATAGTTAAATAAATGCTTGCTGAGTAGATGGATATAATTATGAAGTAAAAGAAAAAAAAAATTTTTTTTTTTTTGCAGTTTTGGTCGGGGCTAGGCTTGAACCCGCTACCCATGGTATATGGGGCCGGCGCCCTACTCCTTGAGCCACAGGCGCCGCCCTTTTCTTTCTTTTTTTTTTTTAATTTTTAGAGAAAGGGTCTTCCTCTGTCACCTAGGCCACAGTGCAGGGCACAATCATAACTCACTGTAGCCTGGAATTCCTGGGCTCAAGCAATCTTCCTGCCTCAGACTCCTGAGTAGCTGAGACTATAGGCATGTACCACCACCCCCAGCTGATTTTTTAATTTTTGTAGAGACAACAATCTCATTAAGTTACTTAACTGGCCTTGAACTCCTGGCCTCAAGTGATCCTCCAGCCTCGGCCTCCCCAAATGCTAGGATTACAGGCATGAGCCACTATACCCAGAAATGGTTTTTGTAGATGGAGTCTCACCATGTTGCCCAGGCTGGTCCCTGACCTCAAGTGATGCTCTTGCCTTGGCCTCGCAAAGCACTGGGATTACAAATGCGAACCACTACACCTGGCTGAGGACAATTTTAACTGGATTCTACTGTTTTAGGCAGAACATTCTTAAAAGATGTTTTTTTTAATTAACCACATTCATTGGACACCAAATTCTCAGGGTCCATGCTAAGCACCATATGAGGTGAAATAAATAGGCCTCTTGCCTTACAATTTAAAAAGGTAAAATGTACAACAAAGATATCTGTACCAGAGTGTTTATTGCAGCCCAATTCGTAACCGCTAGGTCATGGAAGAAGCCCAAGAGCCCATCGACACAAGAATGGCTTAATAAACTGTGGTACATGTATACCATGGAAGTATTTAATAAACATTAGCTACATTTATTGTTAGTCTTAGTTTTCTTTGATCATTGCATATCATACTTTAAAAATTATAAGTTAAGTTTGTACATTTTTCTGTAGTCATAGTTTTATAGATAGATTGAGGGTCAGACATTCAGTTCCCAAATTAACCAGTATTAATTTACTACATCCTAAGGACTCCCGTGCATTAGAAATTGTGTCTGCATGCACATAACCCAGACACCCAATTATAATGATTTAAACAAATGTAGAGGGTTATTCTTCTACCTGAAAGGAGTTCAGAGATGGGGAGTCCAGGGCAAGGATGGTGGTTCCATAATGTCATCAGGGATCCAGGTTTCTTCTGTTTTCCTATTCTCTCAGTCTTAGGAGTCCTTTCTTGAGAATCAAAATGGTGGCTAGGGCTTAATTCTAGGCAAGACAAAAGGAAAAGACAACAGGCAAAAACAGGCTTTCCCAGTAGACAAGGTTCATTTTTTTTTTCAGATTAATATAAGGGTTTATACAAGTAGGTTACGTTGTTTTCATTTGTTAGGTAAAGTCCAGTTGTATTTGTTCCTTTCACTCAGGAGGTGTGCCATATACCCTTACACTGTGCCCATTAGGTGAAAGCTTACCAATCCCGTTTCTCCTTCCCCCTCCACCCTTCTTGAATTTAATTGTGTTTTTCTCTTGTTTGGGCAAGTAGTTGTTCATCTACTAGTTTCATATTAGTATTGAGTACATTGGGTGCTTGCTTTTCCATTCTTATGATAACTTACTTAGGAGGATGTTTTCCAAATCCATCCAGGTAAATAAAAAAGTTGTAAAGTGTCCATCTTTTTAACGGCTGAATAGTATTCCCTAGTATACATATACCACAGTTTATTTGTCCATTTGTGAGTAGGTGGGAACTTGGGTTATTTCCACATTTTGGCAATTGTGACTTGCCAAAATTGTGATAAAAATTGTGAATTGAGCTGCAATAAAAAATGGTAACATGATTTTTTTTTTCTTCTGGGTAGATAACCTCGTAATGGGATTGTGGGATCAAATGGAAGCTACTTTTAGCTTCCATTCCGAAGGTTGTCCATTTGCTTTGATTGTCAAGTCCTTAGCTGTGCAAGGTGCATTTTGAAAGAATCTCCCGGAAAATAGACTCACTAATTTCTGGTTACATTTTTTTTTTTTTTTTTTTAGAGACAGTTTCACTTTTTTTTCTTTTGTAGAGACAGTCTTTCTTTATTGCCCTCGGAAGAGTGCTGTGGCGTCAAACAGCTCACAGCAACCTCCAGCTTCTGGGCTTAGGCGATTCTCTTGCCTCAGCCTCCTGAGTAGCTGGGACTACAGGCGCCTGCCACACCACCTGGCTATTTTTCTGTTTTGCAGTTTGGCCGAGGCTGGGTTTTAACCCACTACCTTCCGTATATGGGGCCAGCGCCCTACTCGATGAATCACAGGCATCACCCGAGACAGAGTTTCACTTTGTTGCCCTCAGTAGAGTGCCTTGGTGTCACAGCAACCTCCAGCTCTTGGGCTTAGGCGATTCTCTTGCCTCAGCCTCCAAAGTAGCTGGGACTACAGGTGCCTGCCACAATGCCCGGTTATTTTTTTGCTGCAGTTTGGCTGGGGCCGCGCTTGAAACCGCCACCCTTGGGATATGGAGCTGGCGCCCTACTCACTGAGCCACAGGCACCGCCCTCTGGTTACATTTTATTGGCTATCCCTAACTGCCCGTGAGGTCAAGAAAATGTGTGTGTTTCAACTGGAAACTTAAATCAAGTTAGGAATCTGTTACTAAGGGAAGAGGGGAGAGAGGGAATGTACAGAGACATCTGTCCTTGTCTTTCATAGACCCTGAAGCACCTTCCTCTATGGCATAGATGCAGGAAACAGCATCATTTGTGAGCTGAGTGACCAGCACAAGGTTCCAGTATACATCAAACCAGGTCTATACAAGTAAATTTTGTGCCCTAATAATTGGATATATATTCACAGACAGTTCTTCACCATCCTCCTCTCCCTGGGCCAAACCCTATACCTGTTCTAGAAAAAACCCTCTGCTTTCATCACTATTCATTTGATAGTGGATTTACTGGATACGGTAAATCCATTTTTACCAATTACTAGATTGTTTGGTTTTGGTGAGCACTCAAAAAAATTCTCAGATTTGCCCCAGTTATATGATTACAGGAATTCAATCAGTAGCATATTATGGGGGCATTCAAGTGACTGAAAATAACATGTAAAAGATAGGTTTAAAAACATCTAGAGAGAAAAGAAAAACATATAGAGATGACATTTATTGCCCTCTAGATTTTTGAAAAGTATCTAGTGGCATTTTTTTCTCTTGGCTGTATCTTCTTTGCATGTAAGTTAGGTAGTAAGGTATTCTGTCTGGACAGTTAAGATTAATTGTGGAGCCTTCTTGCCTTCCTGAGAACTTAGAGGGCACTAATTAAAGTGGGGATAAAAGTATTGTAGAGATTGGGGATGTGCACAATTTAAAGTATTTGGCTAAAAGTGGAAAAAATAACAGAAAAATCCCTCCCTGGGGAGGGATTGATTTATTATATTTTGTTATAAAAATAATACATGCACATTAAAGTCAATTTGGAACAGAGAGCAAAGAAAAAGAATTCTTCACATAATCCTTCCATTGTGATATTTGTGGAATGTTTTGGCACTTCCCCTTTCCGTACTTTTTCCCTGCTACTTTCGTTTTTGTCATTCACTGCATACACTGTTGTTTTAAATCTTGGAACACCTCAAACTCTGAGGAGGTGAACACAGGTGTGGTAAGTCCAGCATCTGGATCAGGCTTGCACAGGGTCCCGGTTCCTATTACTTGTCAGCTGGCTGACCTGGGGCACATCGTTCTCCTTGAGCCTCAGTTTCTTCATCTCTGTGGTAGGGAGTGCACTTAAATCTCTTCCACAGGGTTGTTATGAGAATTAAAGAGTGAAATGGTGTGAGCAAAGTAGCTCTATAGAGCCATTTGGAGAGGCATCACCCAGGAGGGCCCTGTTGTCAGCGACGGCTGTCACTGCACCAGCCTCATGATGGAAGCTTGTAACAGCGGGCCACTTGGAGAGGGCAAGTGAACCAAAGAGGGCAGTACTTTTCTCTCACTTAAATGGCCGCCAGAGCTGAAGAGCCACAGTGCATGGGTCCAGCCCAGGTGAATGCCAGGCCTTCGTTTCTCGGGTAGATTCTTAGTTTCTCCTTCAGGCCACATATATTGAAAGCTTACTATGTGCTAGGCCTCTGGTAAGCACTGGGGGCCATGGCACAGTTACCCCAACATGGTGCCAGCTCCCAGCCAATAGGTGTGCTGAGCACCGGGTGTGGTGCTGAGCAGACTACCTCCTTTTTCACAAATATTTGTATCGTCCGCATCTTAGTGCGAGCGTTGGTGTTTAATATGCCATTAGTACCTACTACAACTTTGAAAGTTCTTTCCTCAAGGTTGCCAGTGACCTCACTTCCATCTCTATTAGCCTTATCTGGGACTGTGCCTCCAAGCCTCTAAAGCAGGGCTGCCCCGTGGAACCCTCGGTGGTGACGATTGTGTTCTATTCTGTGCTGCCCAGTATGGTAGCCACTAGCCACACGCGGCTATCGTGCACTTGAATATGGCAACTGTGACTAAAGAGCTGCATTTTAAATTCTACTTAATGCAAACTTAAATTGTCATACACACGGCCAGGGTCTCCTCTGTGAGACGACACGGCTCTAGGGCACTAGTTTCTATGCATCTCTTTCTGGTAACCCTGTGCTCTTAGCTTTGGTGACACAGCATTCTTCTGGTTCTCTGTTAGCTCCTCTCTGGGCTCCACCCTCCCCCTGCACTCTCGGATCCAGTGAGGGAGCCCCTGGTTCTAACTGTGAGTGTGTGGAATTGACACCCAGCACCGTCACTAGCCCTTACATCTCTTTCTGGCTTCAGACACTATTTCCAACTCCAGCCTGGTGTCGTCACTTGGGCATTCTGCCGTGGTCTTGGACTGAGCCTAGCCCTAATTGAAATCCTCCTTCCCATGCCCACCTAACCGCCCCTCCATCTGGCTCTGCAGTTTCTTCTAGTGATAATCCATTTCCCCGTCCCCTTGTTGTCCTCTGTGACATGCCCCCCTCTTCGTTGTCCCTCACTCACTTCCGTCTTGAGATAGTTCTTGCACAGCCCTCTGCTTTCATTCTCAAGGGCAATATACTTCCTACAATTACAAAAGTAGTAAATTCTTTTTTTTTTTTTTTTTTAGAGACAGAGTCTCACTCTGCTGCCCTGGGTAGAGTGCTGTGGCGATACAGCTCACGGCTACCTCTTGGGCTTAGGTGATTCTCTTATCTCAGCCTCCCAAGTAGCTGAGACTACAGGCGCTTGCCACAACACCTGGCTATTTTTTTCTTGTTGCAGTTTGGCTGAGGCCAGGTTTGAACCCACCATCCTTGGTATATGGGGCCAGCGCCCTACTCAGTGAGCCACAGGTGGCGCCCAGTAAATTCTTTTTTTTTTAAATTAAATCATAGCTGTGTACATTAATGCAATCATGGGGTACAATGTGCTGGTTTCATATACAATCTGAAACATTTTCATCAAACTGTTTAACATAGACTTCATGGCATTTTCTTAGAGTAAATTCTTTTTATTGAAAATTTACTATGTAAAGAAAAGTGCAAAAGGGAATAAAAAAAGAGGAAACTGCAAGAGAAAACTTGCTCCTAATTCTAACCACCAGAGAACTCTTTTAAATTTTGGGGGTGTGTGACTTTCCGCGTATAATCTCTCGTAACCTCTTGCCTGGATTACTGTGGCTGTGAACACTCAACGTCTCCCCACGGCTCCCCACCCTAGTCCACTGCTGTTTCCCAAGGCCTGGTTCTCATCATGTCACTCTTCTGTTCCGCTCATAAATCTCCAGAAGCACCCAGTTGTCTACTGAATTAAATTTGTCCCCACAGATGGGACGTCATGCCAAGCCGACCTCTGCCTTCCTAGTGTTCAACAACCTTGCATGGGAGATATTACTGACATATCACCATAAGAAAAGCCGCAAAAGCAGGAAGTCATAGTCCTAGTTCTTGTTGTGAATAGATACTTATTTCGCCTGGCTTACCATTTATTAGGAATTGTTGTTTCCATCCTCCTTTTCTAGAAAACAAAATTCCAAAGTTACTACCTTTAGACCGTGGTGGACAAATTTACTGAGCGGGATTTCACTTCTTTCTAAATTAAAGAAAAGCATGTTTTGCTCATTTCAGTAACTGGGATAGTTACTATTTCTAGTTCTATGTGTGTTTTCTAATTACACAGCACGAAAGCCTAGAGGGTTAAGTGTTTCCCTTCTTATGCTCCTGCAGAGAACTCTTTCTCAAAGCTGGGAAACTGTGACCCTCTTTGCCTAAGAGACATCACTCCTGCTGAGTCCTGGTACTTGAAGCAATTAAAACTGAATCAATAAATACTGATTGCATGCCTGTAAGCAGTGGGTTTCTCCACAGGGTTAAGAGTTCCTGGGCATTCTTAGAATTTGGGGTCTTCCTGGCAGAGGAATTGGCCCCTTGACAAAGGCCAGGCAGTCTGTGTCTTGTTAGCTGAGCACCCAGCTGTGTTCACCTGCCTGGTGGCAGTGGTGCCCAGCTTGCTGGCTCTCTGAGCGTGGGCGCGGCTCTGTGCAGGCTGTGGCCTCCTCTGTGTCTGGGAGGTTTCACGGGAGAGGAGGAGGATTTTGTTCAGAGTTCTGCCTGGTGGTCTGAAATTTAATCTTGTGCTCATCGAGCTCAGAGCCAGTCCTTAATGAATTCTGGCCTCAGCTGTGTCTTATTTATCTTTAAGCAGCTCCCGGCAGATAGTAAGCAATTAATGCATGCTTGCTGTTATTAGGGTTATGATCATACAGATGCCTCCACAAACACATTCTTTGTCTCTCTGTCTTTTCTTCGGTTCCGGCTCCAGCTGCTTCCTGGGTGTCGTGCATCTTTGCTCCTCTGCCAGGGCTGTGTGCTCTGCCAAGCACACCTTCGCCTCCTCCTGCCTCCCTGCTAAAATCCCAGTCTCGTGTGCAGGACCCAGCTGGCGCTCATTGCTTCTTCCTCTGTACTCGGCATTGTTTCCTTGTGCTCCCCTCCCCTGACGGGAAGCTGTCAGTCCTATCCTGTAATAACCTCAGTTGTTTACATGTCTGACTTTCAGTCTGTCTCTGGAATGTGGTGGAAACTGCTCAGACATTTATAATGTCCAACACAGCCATCTCGGAACCTTGCATGTAATACGTAGATCACACATGTTTGTCTGATTCGAGCTGCAATAGAAACCCCAAAGCCACCAAGTCTTGTTGAACTTCTGGAAGAACAGAGCGTGTGCTGCGGAGTCCTGGCCACACACCCCAGGAACATCCCCTGCATAGCTTTTGGGCTTGAGGCCTCTGCTACGGACAGGGAGCTTGAGACAAATGAATGATTTTGGTGCTGGACTCCAGCAGGTTGAATACCTTGTTGTATTTTCAGAGATCTCCAGGAATCAAAGTGATAAAAGACAGAAACCTCCCCAGCCTATTGTCAAAAATTAGAGGTGCACCTTGCCTTTGGAGGCTTTGCAGGTCACATATCTTCTCAAAAATGAAATAATAAAGAGAAGAATAATTATTCTTATGCATGTAATTTGCCTTTGCTTTTGTGCAAGGGAGATCAGTGAAGCAGCAGGCTACACAGATTCTTTGTGCCCCAGTTTCCCCATCTGTAAAAGAGAAGAGATGGTAGTGCCCAAACCACGAGGATTAAATATATTTATACATAACAAGTGCTTCAAAAAATAGAGCTTTTATTATTATATATGTACTTAATAAATTTTAGCCATTTTCTTTTATTAAAACAAAATAAATAAATGGTGGATATTTTCCTGTAAGTGATTTTTATGACATTGCTGGTGCTAGAGAGATACAAATGTTTACATCTACCAAAGCTACCTTTCACTATGAAGGGATTCAGGAGATATCAAGAAACCCAAACTTTTTTCTTTTATCGGTGCCAGCTCCATCATGTGTGTACATCTGGGTGCTGTGTCACTGTGACCTGCTGTCCTGTACCTACGTAACATCTGCTTTATTATGCCACACTGGTATAATATTATTTGTTTTGTCTCTGCAGTTGATGGTAGGATTTAAAAAAATAAGTGTGAATTGGCTTGGTGCCAGTGGCTGAACGGGCTAAGGCACCAGCCATGTACACCTGAGCTGGTGGGTTCAAATCCAGCCCGGGCCCGCCAAACAACAATGACGGCTGCAACCAAAAAATGGCCGGGCGTTGTGGCAGGTGCCTGTAGTCCCAGCTACTTGGGAGGTGGAGGCAGGAGACTCGCTTGAGCCCAGGAATTGGAGGTTGCTGTGAGCTGTGATGCCATAGCACTCTA
>CAUYRH010019575.1:0-20816 GCA_963574655.1 Perodicticus potto
ATAATATTCCATGGTATACATGTACCAAAGTTTATTAATCCATTCGTGTATCGTTGGGCTCTTGGGCTTCTTCCATGACTTAGCAATTATGAATTGGGCTGCAATAAACAATCTGGTACAGATATCTTTGTTGTAATGTGATTTATCTTGCCATAACCTTAGGGAACAAAAATGTCGTTAGTTTAAATGTTTAAATGTCTTTAAAAGTTTTCTTTTATCTTTTGCCTGGTCATTCCTTTTTTAACCATTTTCTTCGATTTTTCCTGTGACAAAGCTGTTGGAACCACTGACTCTATTTGCTACAGACTTGTCTTTTTGCCCTCTGTCTGAAGATGATATTTCAACTCAGTCTTATAGTTCACTCAGCCTTCAACCATGGTCATTTTGACATTCACCCCATAAGCAGAATTTTCTAGCAAACACATTTCAAATTTCAAAGAACTCTATTTCTTTTTCTTGGTAATCATCTTTTTGTAATGAATGCAATAGCCTATTAATTCCCTAGCTAACATTAGTTACAATTATTTCAAAGTTAATTTATCCCTTCCATTAACTCTGATCATTGGGGGTGTTCATTTTTCTACTTGTTGATTTATGTGTGCTTCTCATGTTACTTCTCTTCAATCATTAAATATTCCTTGTTGTCCTTTCATAATCGTAGATGTGAATTCATATCGACACTTTTGGTAGATACAGTTTTCTTACTCAGTCCAAATGGGAATTCCTGTTTGCCTAAAAATAAATGCAGGATCTGGTTACCATTGTTCATGTCCAGGAAGAGTACAAGGGAAGGGACATGTGTCACAAGGTGAATTTTTAATAGAATTCATCTCAATCAGATATTACTCCTCTTCTCAGATCAACTTAGAATATCTTTTTTCAGAAATTCCTTTTGAGACATATATGTACATATCTAAAGACATCGAAGCTTTAGAAAACTAAAATATATTCAACCCACGGTTCAGAAACCTGGAACATTATAGTCAGCAAAAAGGCTATGGGGAGAATCTGGTAATGAAAACAGCTATTTATCTGGAGGTGATTCTTCAGTTACTCCCGTCAGATTTTAGAGTGATACCTTCTGCAGCTCTATGGACATCCTCATGGCTTTCGATGCTGCAAGGAATTGTTATTTTTATTTTGTTTATGGGACTTATAGAGGAAGAAGAAGCATGCCATCGTGTTGATTTATCTGTTTTGAACAGGACAATATTAAATCAGCATTAATCTGAAGAGTGCAAAAATTCTGTAAATAGTAGGCAATATTAACAACAAAAACGTAGGTATTTCTTGCTGTATCTTAATATCCCAAGCATAAAGTAAAAAGCTTTACTCTTACAGACAGAATAAGCAAGTACAAGTGATCCAAGTCAGATTGATCTCAGACTTCTCAACCGCTGCAAGTTCCAAAGAAAAAAAGGAAAGAAAAAACAAACATTCACCGAATGTACACAATGTGAGGGTGTTCAGCACACTCAGCTACAATGTGAACCTTACCTTATAATTGAAAACAATGTAACCTAAAAAGTTGTATTCGAATACTAATTTAAAATTAGAAAATAATACAAAATAATAAATAAAAAACAAAACAAAAAACATAAGCATGAAAATAAAATAGCATGGTGCCTACAGATACTGTGCTAGAGTTGTGATGTATACCTAAATTTAACAGAGAAATATTATTGCATGTGCAAATAAATGGTGTCATATCATTTCTGAATATGCTATTTTGATATCTAACTCATAAATGAGGAAAATGTGTTAGAAAAAGATTTAACGATTATTACAGCCCATCATATAGATAGTTTAACATCAAAGTGATAAAAAATATTGGTGAATGACAAATTAATAATAGTAATTTTATGTAACATTTGTAGACTATCAAACTAAAACACTGGAAAGTATTGGGTAGATAAGGTGGTATATTATATTAGGACAGAAATTGTCAGATACTATTTGACATTTTACACCAATAATTAGAAGTTTGAATGTTCAGGGATGAATGTGTATGTGTGGATGCAATTGTATGTTTTAAAGAAAAGATAAGAGAATTAAAAATGGATATTCCAAATGATTACAAAAAATAAAAGAGCAAACTTCTTAAAAAATAAAGTTACAGATTTGAATCACTATCAAATTGTGTATTGAGACACAAATCTGATGTCTAGTAATTATATCTGAGCTACTCCACTACTTTTGGGCTAAGACCCTCTACAACCCACTTATCTTCATGCAACCTGATATATCAGGCACAAATACTCCTATTATCTTTACTTTTATTCTAACTTTCATTGTAACTTATTTCATGTTAAAGTGCCTAATTAGAACGGATAGGATTCAGTACCAGTATCCATGTATAGATGTCGACTAAACTTATTTTGTCTGGTTTTCATTATACAGAATTGGATATATACTTCACTTAGTTTGTACTAGATAAAATAATCTCTCTATCCATAAATCACATTTTATGCATCACTTGAATAATGCTGGATTCATGGGTTTTCACAAAACTTCTAAGGCTCAAATTATCCTGACTTGGCTGAAGGAGAACAGGTTAAACTGGATCCTTTGACTTTCCAACAATTTTTAAAAGTCATTTTTGTTTTCTGGTAATATTATGGTACTATAAACCTATTCTAACACAAAACAGAACTAGATATTCTCTCCAGAGCCTTGGTTCTTTTAACTAAAGAATAACATTAGTTATTTTAACTAAAAATGGCATTAGTATCCAAAATTTAAACAATAGATGTGTATGTTAGATTTTATATATGAGACCCAGTAGTGGTCTCTTACCTAAACATGTAAGTAACAGTGCTAGGAAGAACAAAATGCTAACGGTTATGACTTCACGTTGGTGTTCCCGATATAATTCCCAATTTATGTCTTTTGAAATTTGTGTTCTAATACAAAAGCAGTCAGTTTATTGACTCTCAGCTCCAAATGCACCCTTCATTGTCTGCTGTGAGAAAATAAGACTAAGCCCTTTAACTATTTTTTTTTTTTTTTTTGTCATCTGGCATGGGATAAACTTTGCCATCAGAGGGCACTAGAGAGACATTGTAAGAGGAAGGAGTTTTGTAATTGCTCAGTTCCCTTTTACAGCCTGGGCAACTTCTTCAGTATCTAACCCTTATAGTACCCAGCGGCCAACAACTTCCCATTGGGTACTGATGGTGTTGTACTGATGTGCCTCCCCTCATACACATCTCTCCCCAGCAGCATAGAGGGAAGATTTGCAGCAAGTTCCACCGGTGTAGCACGACAGTTATCTCTCTACCAATTAGTGAGCTATCACTATGCTCCCTCAGCAAGGTCTAGATCTCAGCCCTGAATGGGGCAAGGGACTGTGTATATGTAACTCTTCATTGGATGCTGTATCATTGAGCTAGTGATTGCTCCATAAATTTGCTGTTTTCATGTTCTCTCTAAATCTTACTAACCGAACTTGTTACTGTAATCTCACAAAACAATTAATAATTCTTTATATTAAACTTTCTCTGCTCAATTTTCTGTGAGGTTTCTGATCAGACTTTGACTGATAAAGGAGATAGGATAAAAATCTATTCCATATACTTTCCCATCTTTTCTTACCTATCCATTTATCTTCTTTCAGTTGCAAACAGTATCACTCCAATGATTAATAACTATAATAATATTATTATTAACTAAATACATCTATTTAGATCTTAGACCCCACACACTGCCTTTAATTTTACTCTCTCTTTCTTTTGTAATCTATTAAATATGTTACATCAATTATTGCCGCCTATTAACAATGAAAGTTTATAACTAGTTTTCATTTAATATATAATCCTTCATAAATTTTACATCCAAATAACAATTAAAGGATAATTATAAATTTTATAAAGTTAACTTTTCATTTATAAAATGCACATTAAGATAATGTGTATTTAAGATACACACTTAAGGCATTTAAGATAATGCCTTTCATTTATAATGTATATAGAGTGAAAAAATAAATAAACGTTTATAATTCACATTCAAAGTTTTACTTTTATTAGAAACAAAATAATTCTATGGGATTCAGGGAAAATATTAACAAATGTAATAACACTGGAAGCAGTAAAATAATTGACAAATTTATCTATAAGTTAGTTCTTTGGATAAAGAAGACATATATGTGTCAAACCGGGTAAAGAAAGAAAGAAGTAATACAAATATGCAACGAAGGATGATAGAAAGGAAGAAAGCAGGGGAGAAAAAGAGGATGGAAGGCAGTGCAATGATAAACGTGGGACTTTTTTCACGTAAGTAAAATTCAACATTTATCCCTGAATAAAATCTTAGAAAATCAGAAATAGCAGGATATTTTCTTAACATGATTAATGACGAAAACCAAACTTCTATTTGAATATAAAATAATTAAAGAACTACCACAGACTCACAACATTATAAGTTTAAAAAAATAAAAGTTACAAAGTAGAAACATAATATGATCTCCTTAATAAGTATAGTATTTTTAAATATAAAACTTGATAATCATTTAGCTTGGGCTGTTTGATAACATATTTTATTATTAATTTTAAAAATTATAATTCTGCAGAAGATCCTGCATATTCTTTTGAATGGATTTTGTCTACAGGTGAAAACTCAGGTGCTCTATGAAACTATTAAGATCTCTCCTTATCAAAAGTTTCTTAATCAAATTTAAAGCATAGGACCTAGTAGAAAACAAAATTTCATTCAGACTACTTTTCAAACACAGAATTTATGTAAATGAATCTCTTCAAATGCAGAGATTCTAGGTAGCCCCTAATCTTCACTCTCTAACTCAAGGCTAGTTCACAGCGGCACAGCTCTTTGCAGACCGTGTGGTCATGTGACCACACGCGGGCCAATGAGATGCAGGAGTGGCCGTGACCACTGGGAAGTTCTGGGCAGGGGGTGCCTTCTCCCGCCTTCTTTCACCTGTCCTGCTCTTTAAACAGTAGATGGGCCCTCTGGGTAGACAGCAGCCACCTTGAACCACGATGTGGAAGCTGAGTGTTGAGTAGCAGAACCAAGGACCGAACTAGCCTAAATCCCCAACAAATTGGAAACTAACACGTCGGTTCTAAAATGCTTACAGACACCTTCATGAGGGAGAAGCATACTTCTTTCATTTTAAATCCACAGCTTTTTAAAGGTCTTTCACTCATGATTAAGTATCATTTTTGTTGTTGTTGTTGTTGTTGCAGTTTTTAGCGGGGGCTGGGTTTGAACCTGCCCCCTCCGGTATATGGGGCTGGCGCCCTCCTCCTTGACTCCCAGTCGACACCCTAAGTGTCATCTTAACCTAATGAAAACGGCAAATATCCCAGTCTAGTATCTCCATTCTGCTGCCTTACAGATACTGGGACTGTTCTTCTCACAGTGTTGAGAAGCACCTTCAGCTTGATCACATCCACAACTCAAGCTAATTATATTCTTTCCAATACTATTCCGATCTTAAATTATCAATGAACTTGGATTCAGAAAACCTACCAGGGGCTTGCGGAGTGAGCCTGAGTAAGTCATGCAATGCCTCTGTCCTCATTTCCGCATCACCTGAGTACAGCACTGCCCCTCCGTGATGTCAGGATGAGGCTGTGAGGTAGATGCTGTAACTGTCACTTTGCAGAAAAGCAGACAGAGGTTCAGAGAAATTAAGTCCCCAAGATTACACAGATTAGTAAATAGAAGAACGGGAATCCAAACTCAGATAAGTCTATTCTAAGTTTGATTATCCATCAGATCAATTTATTATTTTCTACTTCTCTTGCCGTCTGAACAATAACTGTGATAGCCTGTGCACTTAGATTACCTGTCACATAGTAGCTGCATATGATGTGTGAATCATCTCTCCCTTGGCTCTTACATGTTGGTGAAACTAGAATATTTTGCTTTCATTCTCCTCCATATACTACATACATTAGGGCAGCCTTGTGAAAGAATCAGTCTGGATGAATTCCATGTTCAAATGAAAATATCATAGAATATAATTTTACCCTTGAAGAATCCCAGGCACGGTAATTTTTCAACAGATTGAATGCATTAAGCTTTTGTATACACATACACCCATGCTAGAAGATATACAAAGTAAATCGAAGAGTAACAATTTATGTCCTTTAAGAATGTATAACCTAAAATATGCCACAGAGATATGGGCTCAAATACACAAATTCAAACAAACATCAACACGTGAATAAAGAAGAACAGCACAGCCTTTCAGTCCTGTGTTGAACAGAGCTGCATTTAACATACATACACAAATCAGGATAGTATTTAAACATAAATCAGAACCTTCACGAGTGGGAAGAAGGAGAGTTTTTTTTAAAGGAAGAAGGCATCCTCCTCCCAATCAACTTCACACACCAGAATTCTCTAATAGGTATACAGTGACAAAAAAGCAAGCACTTAGGTGCTAAGTTGCAAAAGTATGGTTGTACAAACCAATTATTCAGCAAATGACCCTAATAAACTGAAACTATTTCTCTTAAGATGGGGAATAAAAGAAACTTTCAAATTTGTTTTTATTAATAATGTTATAGAGAAGCAACAGAGCAAGGATTGTTTTCCTCTTTGTTTTGACATTTAGAAACCTCTACCCATTTGTTGCTTATAGACTAAAAAATAGATTAGGAAAGAAAATTAGCAACAAAGTTCACACCATAGTCAAACCAATTAGCCCAAATTTTAAGTAACCTTTAGTGTATGACAGTAATGACGCAGTGAAAGTCAGTGCTTCTTCATATATTTTTCACTTTGAATGAAATACTTCTTGCTTCATTTCTAGAAGGTCCAAGTTATACTTCCCTTAAGCAGTAAACTTCTGCACTGGTTGAATCAAACACCCTCCACCTCACTTCCCCTTCGCTATTGCTCAAATTCCTTTTTCCAAAGTCTGATTTTCATTTAAGAAAAAATTCTCAAAATAAATTTAAGTTAGGTCAACTCTGCTCCTCTTCAAAACTTAAAAGAAAGAGCAGTTTCGATTGCAGCCTCTGGCCAAATCTACCACCTGTGTATTGACAGATTTAAAGAAAATCAACATTAGAAATAAACAAAGCAAACTCTATTCTACTTCCACTTTATGAACTGTGTCTGGAAGATTAACCTGAAAATTAGAGTGGGGAAGATTCTGCAGTGATTCTAACACTGGATATAAACACAGCCCGAAGCCGAAGGTTTTCATCTTGGCCTGATTTATTCCTTCCTTTCCTCCATCTATTTCATTCCCAAGGCAGTGACTCAATATTTCCTTCTATCGAAGTCACTGAAGGAATAAAATCTATCTTATCCAAGCAAAACAATTTCATTCATCTTATTGTAGTCACATCAATTAGGAGTTAGCAGGTAAAAATAAAACATCAAGAACCTTCCTTTTGACACATTAGATCTTTTCTGACCAATCCTGGTATCTTAGGACAGCTCAGTTCAACCTTTTTCACTATTTTTTAATTTATTTGTTTAACAAATATTTATTCAACACCCATTCACTGACCGTAGGCTGTATAGATACTTGCTGTTTACCACTTATTTGATAATTGGCTTGTGCAGACATAGACTGATTGAGCCTTCTTATTCACATCTCTTACCATCCAACACAAATATAAGTCCCTTGATGAGAGTGGGAGTTGGAAGACAGGTGGACTATACCTTGCTCGTCTTTTTGTTGCCTAGCTGAGCACCCAAATAGTATTTTCTCAATAAATATTTTGTATATTGAAGACCAGCTTTAAGCTGCATGTTATTTCTAGTTTGAAGGTTTATTAGACTCAAACCATTGTCGCCCTTTCTCAATTAAAATTTTTGAGGTTTCTTTCTGGTCTGTGGACTGTAATGGGTACAGTTCACCTCTTACAAGTTAAAAGAAAATTGAATTTCAATCTTTGGGGATTCACCTACATTACAGACACAGCCAGATGTGCTGGTTACACATGCCTGCTTTGTGACTACAATGGGCCCAACTTATTTTATTGACTGCATTGAAACAATAGCTAATTTTCTTCCAGACTCTGCACAGTTCCCCCAAACTGCAGCTACCATGATAATATTATCAGAACTTAAATACTTCAATGCAAGACCTGCCAACAAGAAACACACCTTTAGTGATGTGGGCTGGCTTGAGACTATTTCAGGAAAGGTAAATACCTTTTCAATTCTTTAGTCTTTCATTAAATATAGATGTACAGTTCCCCTGTATTCTCCCAAAATATATGGCCAAGGAATTTATAACATTTAATTAAAATTCATGTTACAGAATATAAAAATGAGACGTTATTACTATTTCCATCAAGTGTACAACACTGAAAACAAAAGTGTTAAGTTGTTAAATGCCCGTGTCTCCTATGTGGAGCTAGAATATTTATGTAGAACCTATTAATATGGGAGACAAAAATTGGTTCTGTCAGCCTTATCCTTTCATTACCTCTGCCAGGGTATCCAGCCTATTGCCCCTGGGGCACATGCTGATTATTTGAGGACTATTGTGCTCCCCTATGGTATCAGATATGGCAAGAAGTATACATGGAACTTTTTCTTTGCTTAACAACTGCCCTTATTGTTTGAGTATTTAATGTGTGGCCCAAGGCAACTCGTATTCTTCCAGTAACAAAAGTTGGACACCCCTGCATCTAGAGGATATAAAAGAAAGACTTGTGATAGAAGACGGTGGTTTAGTTATTAGAAAAAAATCTCCAAGGAGCAAGTTGTTAGGGTATTTTGTGTTTCTTACAGAGGAGGAAAACCGCTTGCCATCAATTTCAGAACAATTTGGGGGAAACAGAGGCTTTATGAATCTTCTGGAAAGTTTGAGATGAGTCTTACATGATTTGGATACTAGTAATTGATTCTTACATTAAAAATGTTAAAAGAACCAAAGCTGTCTCTTGTGGGGTATCAAGAAAAAAGGAGCTACAGTGTGAGAAAACACCACCTCTTACAGTGATAGACAAAGGGAAACCCTTGGGAAAGGGCTGGGCTTGAGTCAGATTGTGACATTGAAGCTAAATGCCAGGGCTAGGTTCCTTCCATAGAAGAGTCTATGGGGGTTGTACCACAAGAAAATTCTGATATGGAAAAGGAAAAGCGGATATGAAATTAGATGAGGAAGTGTATTTTGCTTTAGGGAACAGTGCAAGAAGTCCCAAGTAAAGATGGGTTTCTGAAAAGTACAAAAGATTGTCCCACAAGGAGCAAGCTTGAGAGCATAATTTGAAACTGCTCTACAATTCATAAATGTTTTCAATGAAAACATTTATGTTTTAAACCATTTGAGAATATTAACTTAGACTTATAATAATAGCATAGTTTTTCATATCTAAATGGCACATTTTATAAATGATCATTCTTTCCGTAAACAACAATTAGATATCTACTATGCACCAAACACACAGGGAAAGGCACATCGCCCCAAATAAGATACAAGGAGTGGAATTTAGAATCTAGAGAAAATAGTGATATTATAAAATATAATCACAAGTGTGATGAACTCACCTTGCCTAAATTGCTTAATGTATCCAAATCTCTATTTATCATCTGTAAAATGAGGATAATAATAATAATTTTTCCTTATGGTTTATGTGTGGATTAGATGAGGTAAATTACCTGAAATATTATGATTCTTCAATAAATCTCAGCTCTAACCATTCTTTGTATGATTACAGGATGACAAGGGATTAGAAGGGACATTTATATTGCTTTTACCGGTATAATAAGATCTCTAAGGAAGTTATATTATGGAAAAGTAATAATTAGCTAAATAAAGTATAAAGGGGTGTTTTAGGCAGAGAGAATAATACATTTACAAATTTTAAAGGCTGGAACTGAGAAATAATGCATCTTATTTGAGGATCTATACTTGTACTGTCCAATACAATAACCGTTAGCCAAATGTGGCCAAGTTTAAATGCAAATGAATTATAATTAAATAAGTCTAAAAATTCATTTCCTTAGTTAGGCCAGGCACATTTCAAATCCCAACAGTAATATGAGACTAGTGGTTACTGTGTTAGAGAGCATACACACAGAACATTTCTGTCGTTTCAGTAAGTTCTGCTGAAAAGCAATGAACTATGATTTAGAACAGCTTGAACTTAGAGTACCAAGGAGACAATGGTGTGTTGTGAGACTGGAGAGGCCAGGACAGTCAGAGATTGTAGTGGACATTGTGAGCCATGTAAATGACTGGGGATTTTCTTTTGGAGCCTTTGGAAATCTTTTCTTAACAAATCATCTATTTTATAAAGTAAAATTAAAGAGAAACTACCTTTACCCTTAATGCCTTATATAAATTGTGTAATACCTGTCTTTACACCTCACCTTTGCAAGTTAACTTCTCACCAAAGAGAATTTGAAGCAATGAGGATTACGTTCACATTTTGTGCTACAATTCTGTGCCTTGCCCCAAGCCAACAGCAACAAGTCAAAGTTTAAACTACAGTCCATTCTACCTTTTGTCCAAAGGGGTCTGTGACTAAATACACCCATATTATATATTTTTGCTTATTTGCCAAGAAATGTTTACAAAAAGAAACAGATGTTGCTGTCTTTAGATTTTATTTAAAAAAATAAATACTGATGCCATGAAAATGTTGAAAACACTTCTGGAAGGACAGAATTTTTTCAAGTTTACGGTCTACAAACAGCCTACAATTTTGTCTCTGTATTTTTCTATGCAAGCAGAGTTATAGGTAGTTCTAGATGGTAAATAAAGACAACTTGAGAAGGGTAAATTATTGGCACAGTTGTTAGGAGCAGCAATTGATGACAGTGTGGAAGACGTGTACAAAAATCCAACTAACACTCACATTGACTTTGTATGTTAGGCACCACCACAGCTCTTAGAATATGGTGTAGTCCTTTACTAATGAATTTTGCAGTATTAAAAATCACTGCTATTCTATTAGCAACATTCATTCCTTGCATTATTAATCTCTCTAACCCCTTCACACCCTTACTGTCTAGCTATAAAAACACTTGAACAAATAATAGAGACCAAAAAAAATCATTCCCTGCAGAATCAAAAAGAATGTTACATGAAGTTCAAGACAAAAATAAAAACATTTCTTATATTCTGTGGAAAACAGAATTCAGAGTAAACCCAATTTGTAGTGGGTGCTTTTATTAGGCCTTGCTTCTTCAATGGGGCCTTCTCAAGAGCCTGTGAAGGTTACAACGCTTATTCACGAGGTTCTCTTCATTATAAATGGAGAACTGTGTCAGGACCAACAAAGCAATTTGCAAATTATTAGGCATTATATTCAGCCACATAGTTATAATGTACAGCCCTCAGAAATGTTGAGGATGGATGGTGTATTCAAGTGAATGGATAAAATAAATCACTTACTAGCTGAACTCTGATTTCATAGTATATTTATTTCTTCAACTTGGAGTTTCTTAACTCTATGAACACCTCCAAAGTATACAGACTGGCCATAAATAATCACCATATTCATTTAAGTAAAACAAAATATATTCGTAAACTTTTACCAGGTGTATTATTTCTTGCCTGGTATGTTTATTATTCTATACTGTGGTCACCAAAATCTATTTCAACTTTCTAAATAAGGCTAGTTAATGTAAAAAAGAAAGTGAAAAGACGGATGAGTTCAAATTTTCCCTTTGCATTATTCAGCAGATAAGTTCCATATCATAATCAGTTCTCCACAAAATGAGTCATTCTTATAATTATGTATCCATAGAAATAGTCTAAAACATTGGTAACCCACTAGAACTTTCCAGCAGCTGCCAAAGAATTAACCCAAAAGTCACCAATAACACTCCAAAACTGAATATTTGCACTTGAAATTTATTTGCCTGAAGCTTTCACTTAAAATAGGAAATGGTTTTATAATTTTGCATTAAGAAGTTTCATCTATGCTGTATTGTCCGATACATAAAATAAAATGTGGGCATTCAGTGTTCACAAACTGAGGTATTACAAAGCAAGTAGATCTTTTTTTTTCAAGAGAGTGTTGGAATTGGCTGTACATAAGCATCATAGCATAAATCTAACCTCTATACATTTTCAAGTCAATCGGTCATAAATGGGCAAATTCAAGTTTATCCTTGAATCATGCAATATCCATGGAATTGAGTCCATAATAAGGGCTTTTATATATTCATTTCAAACTGGTCTTTATTGGGTGTCTATTATGTCCTGGATTGTCTGGGGTCCAAGGAAGCTGAGAGAACAAGACAGACATTTTTGCTGTCCTCATACACCTCGGTTTAGTAGGGAAATGAAGTATGGCTTAAACATTACTTTATATTTGATTTTCTACCCTGTGAAGTAGGCAGAATAAGCATCTCTAATCCTGGCTTTCTGATTAGGAAATCAAAATCCTGGGAAGAAGAATTAGGAGTTGTCTTCAACTCCATTATTATGTGGAACAACCCATACTTGAGAAAATTCATCCATCTCTGAGTTGAAAACTATTGCATATGTCTCTGTAGCTTACCAAGCTCAAAACTAGATGATTTGTAAATGGGCTTGCTGATCAAAGAACATGTAAAACTTTTATCGTATGTACCTTTGGGGTACACCATCATGTTTTGATATATGTATACATTATGAAATGATTAAATGAAGCTAATTAATATGTCTGTTGCCTCACCTACTCATGATTTTTTGTAGTGAAAACACTTGAAATTTACTGTTTAAAGCTTGATTTAACTCAAGCTTTAAATCTACTCCTTTAGCTAACTTCTTTAAGAGTTAAATATCATTAACTGCTAGAAATACACACCACATTATTAACTATAGTCACCATGCTAAGCAATAGATTAGTAATACTTTTTTCCTCCTCTTTAAATGAAACTTTTTTTTTTTTTGTAAAGACAGTCTCACTTTTTTGCCCTCAGTAGAGTGTTGTGGCCTCACACAGCTCACAGCAACCTCCAACTCCTGGGCTTAGGCGATTCCCTTGCCTCATCCTCCCGAGTAGCTGGGACTATGGGTGCCCGCCACATGCCTGGTTATTTTTCTGTTTTGCAGTTCAGCCAAGGCCTTCAGTATATGGGGCTGGCGCCCTGCTCGATGAGCCACAGGCGCCGCCCCTAAATGAAACTTTGTTCTTTGGGACCATCATCTCCCTTTTTTCTCTCCTCCCTAAATGAATGGGATGAAGTTGCCTGAGATTAGGGCAGAGGCAGGGCTTTAAGAATTATGTTGAAATTGGGTCAACAACATAGGAGGCTGCAGTATCACTTCTTTCATTGTATTTCAATAATGCAATCTCAGAAAGAACCTCAAATTTAAGAGCGAGTTAGGATTTTTACTTTCAGACATTACTGTTAGTTTACATTCTAGGAAACTGAGGACCAAGAATCTGATCAAATCACATAGTTAGAAATAAGTTAGGATAAAAAACAAAGATTCCTGAATGCATTGGTTATTTTTCCAGAACACTATATTGTACACCAAGATTTGCAAAGTTTCATGATTCCATAGCAACCACAATGTTATCTAAGACTGCAAGATAGCCTCATCATCCTCTCTAAAGAAAAATAATGCTTCATAAAATAGACCAGAATCTCCTTTGAAAAGCAGGTGAAAATAAAAATAAACCTACATTAAATGGAGGTAATGTTTTCCCTTGGTTTTAAAAAAAAATACCAACAGCAAAATTATTTCACATGTATTGAGAGGAATAAACTATGACTCAAGTTGCAATTATCAGTGAAGAACAGTCATTCTCTAGCCAGCACCTTTAGGGAAATGGATTGTTTCTTTATGCCCTTCGTTTATACATTTTTCTTAGACTTAATGGCTGACAAGTGACCGTTTCATTACTATAAGATGCCTTTCTCCTTTCCAGAGTTGATTCTTCTTTTTCTTGTGCTTAACAGTAGCAATAGCGTTCATAATTAGTTGCACCTTCATTTTCAATGTCAAAGAGACTTTGTGGACGGTTTCATGACAGCATCCCAATTTCTCAAACATTTCACTGTTGGTAAGAGACCATGTACATTTGCTGAAATACTCATCACATATGCTTTGTCTGGTTACTTCTCAGAGGAAAATGAAAAATGAATCTGTTTTTCCAAGCCAAGAAGAGAGAAGAATCTTGGCTATGTATATATACCTCAGATTCCACCTATATGGTGGCACTTTGGTCTGGGAAGGCCCTTGTTCATGTCTCCTACTGCCTGGACCTATGCAAATCTGTGCAGCTATTAATCCACTTAATTCACAGAATAGAAGAGACTCAGGAGCTTGTAAAATGCCATGACAATTAAGAGCATGGGTGTGGAAACATGACAACCTGAGTTTGAATCCTAGCCTATGTAACCTTGTGTGAAGTGTTTTATTTTGTGTATCTAGATAAGAGCATCTTTAAAAATGTACATATTAATTGTTCTTACATCACCAGCCTCTTATGATAATTAAATGAGACCATTCAAGTAAATTAAAAAGTTTTGTGCTTAGCACAGTGTATATCACATAGGAAGAACACAAATCCACTTGGCTATTGGCATTGTGGTTGTCTTTTTAACTGAAAAATATTGATATTCACAGGCTTTCTATCAATGCTGTACATGCTCATAGTTTTATAAAATCGAGGACCATACCTGCTCTAAGCTACACATACAAGAAATAATATACTGGGAAGAAAGAGAGTTGTTTATTTTACTCAACGGAGAAGAACAGGATTTCCCTCTGCTTTTACCTCTAAGTGATTAGAAAAAATCCATGACATTCTTCACTATCAGAAAATCCTGATACAAATCAAGCAGGAAAACTTAATAGCAACAGAAAATATGCACCTGGATTACAGGTGCTTGTCTATGAACTTGGCTCATTACGATGCTACAAGGCTAGAAGGCTAGGAGTAGAGGTATCCCCATTTTACAAAGAGGGAGGGAAGTGATCAGGGTCATGAAGCTGAAAACTGGGAGCCATGCTTTGAACCAAAGCATCTCAGGTTCATAGTCTGGCTCTTCACCACTCTATTAAGTAGCCACTTATTGTAAAATTTCTCTAGGTAAGGGGATAATTTCCTACAAACTAATAGTCAAGAAGACAAAAGGTATGGCTCGGCGACTGTGGCTCAACGGGCTAAGGCACCAGCCACGTACACCTGAGCTGGCCGGTTCGAATCCAGCCCGGGCCGCCAAACAACAATGACGGCTGCAACCAAAACATGGCTGGGCGTTGTGGCGGGCACCTGTAGTCCCAGTTACTACAGGGACTCAAGTTGCAATTATCAGAGGCAGGAGACTCGCTTGAGCCCAGGAATTGGAGGTTGCTGTGAGCTGTGATGCCATAGCACTCTATCCAGGGTGACAGCTTGAGGCTCTGTCTCAAAAAAAAAAAAAAAAAAAAAAAGAAGACAAAAAGCAAATGAATTTTTATAGGAGACTTTAACAAGCATGTTCAGTCCTCTTACTGGTGAGAGTTATTAACAGAATATTTATAAAGACCATACTATGTACCCTATTCTAAGACATGGGTATAAAACAATTAAAGAAAAAGTCCATTTCCTTAGTTTATGAAGTGAATAGAGATAGTATGCTAGAATAATAAAAGAGATGTGTCTGACTATAAATTCCATCTACCATTTCTACCGTGGCCCTTCCATCAATTCAGGGGGCCACTGTTCACACCTCTCACTGAGACAGTGATACGAGTCATGTAGACCCAGTCCATCAAATCCTTCCATAATTGCAGGAATAACTGTGTACAGAAAAACTGCAGTTGACACTCATAACCTGAGGTGATGACATTTATAAGACCTCACTCAGCACAAATGGGGGCACAGAGTTAATAAATTTAATAGTATATGAAGCCCACACACTGTACCCCATGATTGCCCTAATGTATACAGCTATGATTTAATAAAAAAAAAATTAATAAAAAAAAAGAAAAGAAAAATAGTAGGGGGTGCAGGTGGAAAGGCAGTTATAGTAGGTAGATTTGGGTCAAGAAAGGTTTTGAGAAGAGAACTATAAAAACAGACTGGCAACAAGAGGGGCCAATGAGGGATAACTGTCCAAAACCTGGGGGAATTCTTGACAAAATATGCCTGTGGTTCTTCAGGTGTGATTCAGGCCCCCTCCCTGGGAGGTGCCCAAGATACTTTCAGAGACTCTGTAAGGTCAAAACTGTTTTCATATGAATACATTTCCTTTTTCACTTTCATTTTCTCACAAGGATACGGATTCATTGATACAGTTTCAGACTCTAGATTGCAACTAGAGGAAACTAGTTAGGAAACTGGTGGAGTTTTGGTGTAGTAGCAAAGCAGAATACCCATATTTTTCTGAAAGGCTACTGTCTAGTCTATTGAGATTGTCATAGCAGAATACAATGGACTGTGTGGCTTATAAACAACAGAATTTATTTCTCACAGTTCTGGAGGCTGTGAAGTCCAAGATTAAGGTGTCAGCAAATTTGTTGTCTGGTTGTTACCAGATGAAGAGGGTCCAGTTGCCTGGTTACTGTCAGCCAATATGCAAAGGCAGGATATTTCCACCAAACTTTATTTGTCAGAAGGCCAGCAATTCTGGATGATAGGATAATAGCATCTCTAAGACTGCTTTGTTCTTCAATTTTCAAAATCATAGTTTTATACATAAAAATTCAAAGCAAAGACCTCATTAACACTTATTTTAAATAATAATCAACATAACTCAGTGACCTATTACAACATTCCAGTACAAAAATTAATCTCCTAAATCAATGCACCTAAACTACTCAAGATAGACATCTTTAGGATAGGAGCTAAATTTACAAAATAAGAAGGGCCAGAGACTATCCTAAGTTTAATCACCAGAGAAATGCAAATCAAAACCACTTTGAGATATCTAATTCCGGTAAAATTAGCCCACATGACAAAATCCCAAAAGTACAGATGTTGGCATGGATGTGGAGAGAAGGGAACACTTCTACACTGCTGGTGGGAATGCAAACTAATCGGGCCCTTTTGGAAAGAAGTTTGGATGCTACTCAAGGAACTGAAAGTAGATCTGCCATTAGATCTGCAATGTCTCTACTAGGTACATACCCGGATGATCACAAATCATTTTACAATAAAGATATTTGCACCAGAATGTTTATTGCAGCCCAATTCATATCATGGAAGCAGCCCAAGTACCCAACGACTCATGAATAGAATAACAAATTGTGGTATATGTATACCATGGAATACTATGCAGCCATAAAAAAGAAGGACACTTTGTATCTTTTATGTTTACCTGGATGGAGCTGAAACATATTCTTCTTAGTAAAGTAAAGAATGGGGGGGGGGGGAAGTATCTAATGTACTCAATACTACTATGAAACCAACATATAATTACCTACACATTCATACAACTGATAAAACATAACTATAGTCCAGAAAGAAAGAAGGAAAAGGAGGGAGAGGGGAGCAGAGGGATGGGTCTGGGATAAGGGAGGGTATTTGATGGGACCTCACCTAACATACACAATACAATGGTACATTTGAGAACTGTTAGGAATAGAGTATAAACGTCTTACCACAACAAATAAGTAAGTGAGGCGATGGTTATGTTAATCAGTTTGATGTAAGCATTCCACATTTTTTATCAATTCAACACATTGTACCCCATTAATGCATTAATGTACACAGTCACAATTTAATAAAGAAAAAAAATAAGACTGGGAGACAGGAGATAAAGGTCACTTAGGGCCTAACCTGACCAGACCAGTTGTGTCATGTTGGCTCTGCCTGATTCCATCTTATTCTCACTATGTGTGCTTTAATGATGAGTGCCTTCTTCCTAAAGTCTATAGGTGGCTCTGTTTTAATGTGTCCTTATATCATGAAAAGGCATGAAGGAGGTGTCTCAAGTCTTCTCATATAGTGGAATGATCAGCACTCAAAGAACCCACCTCCTAATGCTATTGTATTTGTGTTAGGATTTCAGTATATAGGTTGGCCATCTTAAGTCTGAAAATCTGAAGTCCAAAATGCTCCAAAATTTAAGACTTCTAATTTCAAAATATAAGGGGGTAAAATGAATTGTACCCAATAGGTAGGTTTTTACCTGTCCCCTCCCCCTCCACTTTTTGATTTATGATTTACATCCCATTGTGCCTGTGTGTGCTCTCAATTAGCTCCCATCATCAGAAAGTACATGTGGCATTTGTCTTCACATCCCTAAGGTACTTCACTTAGGATAATGATCTCCAATTATATCCAGGTTGCTGTAAAAGACATTATTTCATTCCTTTTAATACTTCATGGTATATGTATTAATATATACCGCATTTTATTCATCTACCTGTGAATTGATGGGCACTTAGTTTGATTCCACATTTGCCATTGTGAATTGTGATGCAGTAAACCTTTGAATGTAGGTATCTTTTTGATAAAAATATCTAATTTTCTGTTGGGTAGATACCCAGCACTGAGATTGCCAGAAATGATAGTCTGACATTTATTTACTTGAGCCATCTCCATACTGTTTTCCACAGGGCTTGTACTAACTTGCAGTCCCACCAACAGTATGTAAGCATTTTTTTCCTCTGCATCTACGCCAGCATATTCTGTTTGTTGACTTTTTATTAATGGGTGTTTCTAACCTCCATCAAAAATAAAAAGTAGATATTACAAATGAAGCCACAAAAAATACAAAATATTATTTATAAACACTTAAAAAAAGCAATGTACATGAACTAGACAATGTAGAGTAAATGAACAAATTTTTAGAAACACAAAACTATCCAAGACTCATTCAGGAAGAAATATAAACCTTCAATACACCAATAGCAAGCAATGAAATTGAGGCAGCAATAAAAATCCACCAATATAATATAATATAGCCCCATCCCAGTGAGATTTATAGCCAAACTGCACCAGGCCTACAAAGGACTGGTGCTATCTTACAGAAATGATTTCATAGCATTAAGAAGGAGAATCCTCCCTAATTCATTTTATGAAGCCAGTATCGTCTTGATAACAAAGCCAGGAAAGAATATAACAAGGAAAGAAAACTACAGATGAATATCCCTTATGAATATAGGTGTGAAAATCCACAACAAGATACTAACAAACCAAATTCAAAAATGAAACACAAAAAATAATTTACCACAGTCGAGTGGTTTCATCCTAGGGATGCAAGGATGGTTCAAAAATATGCAAATCAATAAATGTGATTTCTCATATAAAAGCAAAACAAAAACATATGATAATCTCCATAGATGCAGTGAAAAGCATTTGATAAAATCTAGTACCCCTTCATGATAAAATTCAACAAAGTAGGCATAGAAGGAATATACCTCAAAATTATAAATGCCATATATAAGAAACCCACAGCCAGTGTTGTACTGAATGAGGAAATGTTGAAAGTATTTCTGAAGAGCTAGAACAAGACAAGGGTCACCACTTCTATTCAACATAGTACTGAAAGTCCTAGCCAGGGCAATCAAGCAAGGGAAAAAAATAAAGGATATCTATGTTGGAAAGAGAAGGTCAAACTATCATTTTTTGCTGGCATTATGATCTCATACATAGAAAATCCCAAAGACTTCACCAAAAAACTCTTAGAATTTATAAATAAATAAATTCAGAAAAGTCTCAGGTTACAAAAAAATGAACACAAACCAGTAACACTTCTAAGTCTCTGAGTCACAAACATTGGACTTACATGTAACTCATACTTATGAATGGAGGCTATTAAAGTAAATCCCCAAGTTACAAACATCCAACTGATGTATGACCTGTACCTATGAACAGAGGCTATTACATGTAATAGGTAAATGTACCTGTTCCATACAAATTCAACTTAGGGACAAACCTATAGGATTTATCTAGTTCATAACCTGGACTGCCTATACTAAACAACAGTCAAGGTAGGATTTAAATAACTTAAAAATACTTATAAGTGATCAAGGAATACAGCAGTGTCTCGGGATACAAAATCAATACTTACAAGTCAGTAGCTTTTATATATGCCAATAATAGTCAATCTGAAAAACAATTGGACTCTATTTCTATTACAATAGGGCCAAAGAAGATGAAATATCTGGGAATTTATCTAACAAAGGACGTGAAAGATCTCTATGTGGAGAACTATGTAACTCTGAGAAAAGAAATAGCTGAAGATGTTAACAAAAAAACATACAATGCTCATGGATGGGAAGAATCAACATTGTTAAAATGTCCATACTACCCAAAGCAATCTACAGATTTAATGCAATCCCTATTAAATCACCATTGTCATACTTTAAAGAACTTGAAAAAATAGTACTTCATTTTATATGGAATCAGAAAAAAACTCAAATAGCAAATACATTACTCAGAAATAAGAACAACTCAGGATTTATCACATTACCAGACTTCAGGTTATATTATAAATCTATAGTGATCAAAACAGCATGGTACTGGCACATAAGTAGAGGTAGATTTATGGAATAGAATAGAGAACCAAGAGAAAATCCAGCTACTTATTGCCATTCAATCTTTGGCAAGCCTATCAAAAATATTCAGTGGGGGAAAGACTCTCTATTTAACAAATGGTGCTGGGTGAACTGGCTGGTGACCTGTAGAAGACTGAAACTGGACCCACACCTTTGACCATTAAATAAATTTATTCTCACTGGATAAAAGATTTAAACTTAAGAAATGAAACTATAAAAATACTAGAAGAGAGTGCAGGGAAAACACTTGAAGAAATTGGCCTGGGAGAATATTTTATGAGGAGGACACTGGGCAATTGAAGTAACACCAAAAATACATTACTAGAATCTGATCAAACTAAAAAGTTTTTGCACAGCCAAGAGCACAGTAAGCAAAGCAAACAGGCAACCTTCAGAATGGGAGAATATTTTTGTAGGTTATGCTTCTGACAAAGGTCAGATAACT
>CAUYRH010019576.1:0-21807 GCA_963574655.1 Perodicticus potto
GCGGGTTCGAATCCAGCTGGGGCCCGCCAAACAACAATGATGGCTTCAACAAAAAAATGGGTAGGCGTTGTGGCGGGTGCCTGTAGTCCCAGCTACTTGGGAGGCAGAGGCAGGAGACTCGCTTGAGCCCAGGAATTGGAGGTTGCTGTGAGCTGTGATGCCACGGCACTCTACCCAGGGCGACAGGCTTGAGGCTCTGTCTCAAAAAAAAAAAAAAAAAAAAACACAGCTACCATGTATTATCACCATCATTTCACATATAGACATTTTGTTCTACCAGCTCAGAATGAAGACTCTTTTAAGCTAAATAAATACAGCTTTATTGGGTTAAAAAAAGATTTACGATTCCTCATAGCTCTACAATCTACAAGTTCATCAGATACTATAGCACTAATAAATGACCCTGTATTCATGAACTTTCAGGTATATACAGGACTTGTCAAAAAAATACATATACATTTTAAGAAAAAAAAATTGCATTAAAATTGCAATACTCAATTATCTACCACTAGTGTCTGTTATCTTGTATCTTGCATCCTTTGTAAGTGCAGACATCAAACGTGTCTTAAGTACTATAATTCTAATAGTTTTTCCTTTCTTAAAATGTGTATACGTTTTTTGGCACCCTCTGTATAATACATCTCCTCGACTATGCCACACAGTTCCCCTTTTTAAAAAACCCAAGTACGGCTGGAAGTAGTGGCTAATGCCTATAGTCCTAGCACTCTGGGAGGCTGTGGCAGAATCCCTTGAGCTCAGGAGTTCAAGACCAAAATGAGCAAGAGCAAGACCCCATCTCTACTGAAACAGAAAAAATTAGCCAGGCATTATTATGGCAGGTACCTACAGTCCTAGCTACTTGGGAGGCAGATACCGGAGGATCACTCAAACCTAGGAGTTTGAGGCTGCTGTAAGTTACCCCAGGCAGACACCATAGCACTCTAGTTTGACTAGAGTGACTCTCTCTTTTAAAAACAAACAAGTATAGGGCTTTATACATATCCCTGTTTAATTAAATCTCAATTTTAATTTTTGGATTCATAAACTTTCCATGTTGAGTCTATCATCTAGTAGGTTCAAGACATTGTATCATACATTTAATTAGTGAGCCCTATGTTACATGCCAAAAAAACTCTTTTCAGACTGAGTTCAATCAGCAAACATGAATTCCATGAACCTGCAAACTCAGAAAACAACACGAATAGAACTTAGCAAAGAATCAATAGTGATATCAAACACTTCTTAACACATACCATTCCCTTTGCATTTTGCTGAGACCCACATAGATTTTCACTTCCTTCTTTGGAGGCAAACTTTTTTCAACATCAGCCTTAATTCGACGAAGGAGGAATGGACGCAAAACCTTAAAAAGAGCAAAAATAAATACATATGGCCTCATCTGTAATATTATCTCAGAACTTAAAATTGTCCTCTAAATACATAAAAATAACATTTCTCTACCTGAATATCAAGTGATTTTTAGGACTTCCCCCTACAAATACAGTAATCCCTCATAGATAGTGAGGAATCAATTAATTCCAGGCCCCCAAGACCAAAATCCACAAATGTCCAAGTCCCTTACATAAAATTATGTATTTACACAGAATCTACACACAAAGGAACAAAGACATACATGAAAGCAAAAAAACATATCAACTCTGCTCACAATGTTAATACTAGCAGTTGCTTATACATACTGTCACTAGATTTATGAATAGATGGATCTTCAGGCCTTTCAGAAGTAAACCTATTAGTTTCTTCTATGAAATGTAAATGGAATTAAGCTTTGAAATGTATCCATATTAGTAATTATGCATTTCTTCTTCCTCTCACTGTACTTTAAGGCATCACTTCTTCCTTCATTAAGTGAGAAATTCCATCCTAGGTTCTAACACTCAAACTGCTATACATCACCCCTACTCCCATTGTAAGATTAAAGAGTTAAGTGGCAGAATTCAAATAGATCTGATTCTAAAGCCATTATGCTTTTTGTAAAAGGAAAGTAGTCTTTAAATCTGTCCTTTTTCCCATTAAGAATACACTTTAACACTACTCCAAAATACATACCATATGAAGCCTCTCAACTAGCTTTTGATCCCCAAGGCAGTTGTTTGTATCAAACCAGGAATCAAAGTCCTAAATCAGCAAACAAAAAATATCAAAAAAGATGATATAAACAAATGCACTACAATGCCAAATATGAACATGATGTCTAGAATTAGCATAGTATTTCAGCTGTGATCCACAAAAATTATTTAGCCCAAGGCCCTATTTTTCATAGGCATGTCATTATACCAACTCATTTTAGAACAAGTTGTTTAGCAATCATACTACTTTCTAAACATTTTTTTTAAAACATCAAGATGACAAGTTTCACAATGAAAATGAAAAATTAGAAAGCAAGTTTTATGAAAATATTAGAAAATTAACATTCATGAAAAATATTCTTTAGTTTCATTAACAGCTTAAAAATAAAATTACTCTATAGTTTGTTCTCTAAGATCATCTAGACTATTTAAACACAAGGTTTCTAGAGCAATGTCAATTTTAATCAAACTTACTAGAAGTGGAGATTACTAGTATTTCATTGCTGTCTGGGTAGGATCTGAACAAGGACAGCTTCCCTATCCTTACCTCTTGAACATATATATGTATCATACGTTTTTGAATAAACATAATCATAGAATTCATTGTCTTAACTAAAGTAATGCTTTATGAGATTTTTAAATAAAAGTGTCAATGAAATTATCTGAAAAAACATAAAAATACATAAAATCAGAAGTACAACGGTTTTGGGATTTTTACTAATCATCTTCACAATACAAATTCCTCTATACTTTTAAAATGATCCTTAACAAAACAAACCAAAATTTGTACCTTTTTAGAACTTATTTGTATAAATGTACTAATGTGGAACTCTTCGAAGCAACTCCCAACACACACACACACACACACACACACACACACGTACACACTCTCTCTCCAGCTGTGCATATATAAATGTTCAAAAATAAATTCTGTTCCAGCAAAAAAAATTGTAATTACAAGCTCTTGACATATATATTATGTTCCTAAGTACAACTAATAATTCAAATAGCTAATTTACTATTGCTACCATCTCTCACACTGCAAATAACGCATAAAGGTAAGGACTAGGTTCTATCTGTTTGTTATACCATATGTTAAGATTCCACCAAATATGATGGTCATCTTTAGGATTTAGAACACAGGCAATAAACAAATTCGCTTTGGGAACACCTTTAACAGTACCTTGAAAACACAAGTAGTCAACCTAGAGCAGATATGATTACCAAATAGGAGCAACATCTATGTCATTCCAAAGACAGAAAACAGTGACTTAAAATGGGACTGAAACCAAAAGGCACAAAAGTAAATTCTCATAACGCAGAGACAACTTAGTAATTTACACAAGGCTAACTACATAAAAAGCATGAAAAATTAATGACTATCTTAAGTAATGCTGAAACACAGGCCAATTTTATTACAAAAACACATTAAACAAAATATTAACCAGAAAATAATTAGAAGTAAACTTACATCAGCTGAATTAAATACATCTGGCAACAAAAAATTAAGAAGAGACCAGAGCTCATGCAAGTTGTTCTGAAGAGGTGTTCCAGTTAACAAAAGTCTATTTGTAGTCTTGAATTCCCTCACTATTTCTGACAACTGAAAGAAAAAAAATTCATCATTGGGATATTTTTGCATATTGATCAAATTCTTAAATAAAGGCACAAATAAGTTTTATATCTAAATAACAAAATACCTTAGATTTTTCATTTTTGATCCTGTGAGCTTCATCTATTACTAGGTATCTCCAATTAAATTTTTTGAATACAGACTTCTCCTTAATAAGCATTTCGTAAGATGTTACACACACATCCCATTCTCCTGGTAATAAAACATCTCTGACAAAAGCAGCCTGTGTAGCAAGAGAAAAAAATTATATCATATAGAAATAAACTATACACTAAATTTACTGATGACTAGTAATCTGTCAAAGGGGGTGGGACTACTAAAAACATGTATGGTAGCTATGTTATGCAAGCATTTAGAACCACCTTTCCTACAACTAAAGTAACTTCATTAATCTCTTCTGTATCACAACCATTAAATTTGAAATTGACAAGGATAATTAGTACAAACATTGTCTCTCTACAATTCTACTAAGTCTTAAAATTCTTAGGAGATAGTTTTTGGCAAAGGAGAGGGTTTTCTTTTTAAAGCAAAGATAGCATTTTCAATACAGGAAGATGGCAACGGGCTGAAAAGTAGTTTGCAGTAAGCATTTTCAGTCCTTTCAGGTTTATAGATGTATTGCTATTATTAGTCTCACTTTACAGGTAAGGAAACTGAAGCAAAGACTGATTAAGTAATCAGGCCCCCAAACCGAGAAAGCAATCTGGTAACTTAAAATACCCAAAATAAATATAAAAAGGAATAAAATCTTGCTAGACTCACTGACAGCTAAATTAAGAGAACAAAGTGCACAGTCATTTAACACAGTCTGAATAATTTCCAAATCTGAGTTTTATGTGCTTTAATAGTATCATTATTTCCATGTCTTCTTCCAAGGATGTTTTCGACTGATCAAAATTGTAGATGTCATTAACTCATCAAATGACTTTAACTCAATCCCCATTTAAAACTACCATTCTGGGGCGGCGCCTGAGGCTCAAAGGAGTGGGGCACCAGCCCCATATGCTGGAGGTGGTGGGTTCAAACCCTACCATGGCCCAAAACTTCAAAAGCTATTCTGTGTTTACTATCATTATACATTTACCAAAAAAACTGGCTCCTTAAATTTCCAAACACTCCACATATTGAAAACCTCTCTTAAAAACAAGAAAGCATTTCTACATTGAGTGCACAGGCTTTGATTTTATAGAACCATTCCCAAAAGGGGGAGAAACAAGCTATATTCTGTCCTACAGTCTCTAACTCAATACGAATCTTAACCACCAAAACAACATTAAAATTTGTAAATTTGAGGTTTTTTTTTTTTTTAAAAAGACAGAGTCTCACTTTATCACCTTTGGTAGAGTTCCGTGGCATCATAGCTCACAGCAACCTCCAACTCCTGGGCTTAGGTGATTCTCTTGCCTCAGCCTCCTGAGTAGCTGGGGCTACAGGCACCCACCACAACACCTGGCTATTTTTTGGTTGTTGCAGTTTGGCCGGGGCTGGGTTTGAACCCACCACTCTCAGTATATGGGGCTAGTGCCCTACCCACTGAGCCATAGGCACCACCCAAATTTTGAGTATTTGTGTAGACCCCTTCCTTTTATCCTTCCTCAAACTAACCCCCTAACCCATACTTAAATTCTAATTCATTTAATTTCAAAAATGTAATGAAATCCTGGAAACTTACTCTTTGTTCTTTATCTCCTATCAAACAGACAGATCTAAGTGTTGGTACCCATCTCTTGAATTCACTCATCCAGTTGTGTAATGTAGACTTAGGGACCAAAACCATATGAGGACCAGGAATATTTCTATAGTGTTTCATGTACCCAAGAAGAGAAATTGTTTGAAGAGTCTTTCCTAGGCCCTGAAAGATTTCAGAATAAGCACAATGAAAAATAATCAATCTTCCTTATCAATCCCTCACAAGACGTATTTGAAAGAAACGCTATGCACTTATATAATAACACAGAGTAACAACTTAGTATGTGTCAGAGTTTATAAATGTTCTGTCATCTTCACAAGTCTAAGGTCACCTAACAGAAAGAATTGAAATGCATTTCTTTTAGCTTCATACTTTCTCCAAACAATTAAAATGTTTTACCACTCTGACAATAAGGAAACTTTTAAAAACATTCCTTATATAACTAGTAAATAGTAAACATGAGATAAAATGTCTTATAAAACAACTATACAAGCTGCCACCTTGGAAAAAATAATAATTTACTAGTAATAAGCATTCAGTGACCTCACTCATGTTTTAGAGAAGTGAAAGGAAATGGTCAAATCATTGTACTTTGAAAGTCAATCAATAGCATGTTTCCTAATATGTATTATTTTTTGAATGTAGGATATTTTCATAGATAGTAATTCCTCATAATTGTAGTATGGATCCCACTAATGCAATAAGACAAGCTGCTTCTAACAGTTTGAGAAAGAATTTGTTAACAATTCTATACTGTAAGAACCAAAACTATATAAACTTTTATAAACTTTAATGTATAAAATATTTCAAATTCCAAAATATGGCCTTCAAAAAACCTACCAAACACATACCATTTCATCTGCAAGGATACCATTGATGCCATTCTCATACAAAGAAATGAGCCAGTTTAATCCTCGGACCTGATAATCTCTCAGTTTACCCCATTTTACATCTAAAAACAAAAGAAAAAGCATAAAGTAATTTTACAACAGAAAATACAAGTCAGTTCCCTTTACCTGATACAAAGAGATTTAACTTGAGCCTATCTATGTCCACTGACTTCACTTTCTCTAATAGGAGATTCCTGTAGAATGGTAATTCTGCCAATTCCTAAACCCTAGGGGTAGCTTCTAAGCGCTCTGGAGTGGAGCAGATAGATAAGAAAGATAACCAAGTGCAGGCAGGAAACATGACTATAGGCTCAGAGTATCCACATCCCAATCACTTAGCTCTTATGTTAACCATCTACTGATCCTAGATTCTCTCAGTCTCTTTACTTCTCTTGTTAATGTTAACAAGTGTTTCTAACTAAGTGTTTTTAGTTTTTATGAAGATCAAATAGAGCAGCGGGTTCTCAACCTGTGGGTAGCAAATCCTTTGTAACAATGAAAATACATCCTGCATATCAGATATTTACATTACAATTCATAACAGTAGCAAAATTACAGTTAGAAGTAACAATGAAAATAATTTTATGGTTAGGGGTCACTACAATATGAGGAACTGTATTAAAGGATCGCATTAGGAAGGTTGAGAACCACTGAAATAGAGGTTCCGAGGAGATTTTGTTTTCCTCCTAGTAAAAAAGGAGAAATAAAAAATTTTTTCTAAGGTACTTTTCTAATATAGCTTATATAGTAAGACAACATTTCTGTCCAGATACACAATTTATTTTGTTCCTCAAAATAATTACCCAATCTACACAACACAATCACTTGACTTTTTAAAAATATGTACATTGTGTACCCTGGGCCACAGAACAGTACCAGTGCAGTGCCAGTTCACACAGTATCATTGTCCAAGCTCTGCCTCTCCCCACCTTGTCCCTCTACGGAAAAATGGTCTTCCATAAAGCCCATTAGGGTCTGCTGTCAAAAAGGTATTTGTTTTGCGAACTGTTAGCAAGCAGGTTGCACAGAAGGAGGTAAGCCCCAAAGCTTCATCTGTATTTATACCCACGCTTATTGCTCTCATCACTGCTTGAGTTCTGTCTCCTGTCCCATGCCATCTCCCTCCACTGCTGTCCCCTGCTGTCCTGTCCCCCTCTGTCCCATGGAAAAATTATCTTCCATAAAACTGGTCCTGATGAAGAGGTTGGAGACTGCTGCTCTATACCTTTTTTTTTTTTTTGAGACAGAGCCTCAAGCTGTCATCCTGGATAGAGTGCTGTGGCATCACAGCTCACAGCAACCTCCAATTCCTGGGCTCAAACAAGTTTCTTGCCTCCGCCTCCCAAGTAGCTGGGACTACAGGCGCCTGCCACAACGCCCGGCCATTTTTTGGTTGCAGCCGTCATTGCTGTTTGGCGGGTCTGGGCTGGATTCGAACCCGCCAGCTCAGGTGTACGTGGCTGGCGCCTTAGCCTGTTGAGCCATAGGCGCCGAGCCTGCACTATATCTTTTGAAAAATATTGCTTAAGCATAAAAAGCTAAACAATGCTGGGGAAACTAGTTACAATGTAGGAATGTAAATTTCCTTTCCTCCTTGTGCCTTACATCTCAGCTCTGGCCTCTGGATTCATGAAATGAAATGGAGGCTGGGTACTCTGTAGCCAATTAAGGGTATAACCCGAAGCCTGTGGGCCCCACACATATTACATGAGGGGTTTTTGCTTATCTGTGGTGACAGGTATCATGAAAATTATGCACAGGCCTTTTTTTTTGCTCATGAGCTTTTCTTAGTGTTTGTGTATTTAATGTATGGCCCAAGACAATTCTTCTTCCAATTTGGTACAGAAAAGCCAAAAAGTTGAACATCTAACCTTAAAAAGACTACTGAATTTCTAACTTATTACCTGTTTGGCCAAAGTTCAAGGCTACAGTAATAAAAAAACAAACCCAATATCATGTCCTATACTGACCTTTATAAATGTTTACATACAACCACTATGTTGTGATAACACAAACCAGTAAAGTAACAGAGATGGAGGGTGAAAGAAAAATGTCAGGCTTCAATTAATACAAAGGGAAATCCAAACCTCCAGACAAATCAAGATTATATATTGGTAAAACAAACCTAGTTAAATAGACTTACTTCTGGAAAAGCATTAATAACAAATATATTGTATAAAAAATTAAAATACAAAAGCATCAGGAGATGAATAAGCAAAAATCTTCCTAACGTACCTTTTTTACATAATTAGTTCTCGCATGTGAGACAAATATAAGGCAAAATCATTTCAGTTTTTACATATATCTCAGCACAATAATAAACACAATGGTATTTAATATCCACCACCACCATATAACATACTACCAACCCCATCAAAATCTGAAGCTTATTTCACAACCAAATATCTGAGATTACTGAACACTCTCTTTAGAAACATCAGCCAAGAGAAATTTTTTTAAAAATGTTAGTAATAAAATGTTGAACGTACATGATGGAGAGTCTTCAAAACGAGTACAAACATTGGTTGCTTTGGAACTTTCTGTGAGTAGTTCTTCATCCTCCTCTTGCTCTGTTCTACGGTGTCGATAGCTGCCAAGTTGAAAATAAAATGATTTGAAGATGGCTTTAATTTTAACTATCAGCTACTATTTTACATAATCAAGTGAGTAGCCAATTCCACAAAAATTAATTTTTTAGCAGGCATCTAAGACTAAACACCTATAGGAATTACTAATAATTTTTAAATCTGAAATGTTTCACAGGATATCTAACAAACACTTGTATCTAATTTAGACAACAGCAGATCATGCCATGTTTAAGTGAGACATCTGAATCTAATTTACAACCTAATTTCTACCAAAATTCTTAGCAAAACATAATTTGCCTTTCAAGATAAAAGAGGCATTCCTCAGGTAGTCAAGCCAAGGCAATAAATATTCAAGGGCCTTCTTGTTTGTTATATATTTTTCTAATCAAATGTCTTAGTCTGTTACTTCTTGTACTTCTCTGCATTGTAATCCTAAGAAATTGAGTATATAGATCCACCCCTGTCCCAATTTATCCTTCATAAACTGGGAGAGAAACTTTAACATTACTTTTTTAAAATTTTTCTTATAATACTTTTTCAAAATGGTTGATTATTACTGCTATAAAACCTAGGATAAAAGCTGAGATGCGCTTTACTGCCTAAAACTGAGAGATCATTAACTATAACTGAATGACTGGGGGAAAAAATGCATGTATGTTCTGATATTCAAGGACAGTACTATCACCCTAATTACTTTATGTAAATTAACCTTCCATTTAAGGGGTCTGAAAAGTAAAAAAAAAAATCTGTTAACTAAGATTCCTTTTCTCCAATAACATTACCTAATTAGGTAAAGCTGAGCTACTTATTCTTTCCCACAGTACATATTTACCATAGAAGATAACAGAATAACAGAAGTGTTTTTTTCCACATCATAATGACTATCCCATAACAATATCCATTACAGCAGTTTCCATTTTCAGTGTACAACACTGATGTTTAATTAGCAACAACTTCTTAAATCTGAAACAATTTAAATACATCTGAAATGCAATTAACTCATAGAAATTTTTACTAGTATTAAAATAATGCTTTGGTTACACACAATGTGTAAGGTGACATAATAAATGAGTGAAATACTCCAAATAAAATGTATTATGCTTATGATGGTTATCCCTTCAAAATAAAGATCATACTCCTTTGTTTCAATAAATTACTTAATGAATTTAACATTGTTGATAACAACTTATAATCTGTTCCTTTAGATATTTTGTGTTCTTTAATTACTAATCACATTTTTCACTTGAGAAATTACACAAAGCCATTTCTAGGAACCAGACTCCCCTAAATTTATTAAACATTACTAATTAAACATCTTAGTTATCCAACTAGCATAGAAACTCTACTTATAATTCAACATGTTAGAGTTATTTCCAACAACCATCCCAGGATGACATACAACTTGACACTTCAATTTATATACAAACATCTAAGTATATATGTAAAATTTTAAACAAGCTGCTGTGGCATAAGTCATCACAACATTCCACATACCACCAGACTCCAGATAAAATACTCTCAATACATACATGTAGTTTAGGTGCCTAACGCATACCCAAATCAAATCTAAATTCAAGTCTGAATCATTCTAACTACTCCTGTGTGATCTTCAACAGGCCATTTCACCTCTGCATTTGTCTCCTAAGGAATGGCATAACATCCAAATTGCATACTCAATATGATTGATACAATCCATAAACAATATAATGCTATACAAAATAAGGCACTGTGCATATTTTTATATGCTTATACGCTTATGGCTACAGCATACCAAGCCAGTCAGAGCCAAATAAGAAAGAGCCATTAAAATATATTTTGTTTTCAGTGTAACAAAGAAAAATTTTATTTAGGAAGAACAAAGAGAAAGTGTACAGCACTTCCAAACAGAATTGGAAGTGGTCTCTCTCAGGATGTAGAGAAGGTGAGAGAGACTAAAAATACATTTTTTAAAAATAAAGTGACTTTCACAGCTATGATTTAATAATAAAGACAATTAAAAATAAATAAACAAAATTAAAAAATAAAGTGACTTTGTCTTTGGAATCCCAGCACTTTGGGAAACTGAAGTGGGAGAAGTGCTTGAGGCTAGGAGTTCAAGATCAAGCAAGACTTCATCTCTATGAAAAATATTTTTAAAAATTAGCCAGGTGAAGTGGTATGTACCTGTAGTCCTGGCTACTCCAAAGGTGAGGCAAAAGGACTGCTTAAACCTATGAATAACGAGGTTACAGCAAGCTATGATCAAAACATTACACTTTGGACCAGGTGACAGAGCAAGAATCTGTGTCCAAAGAACCACTCTGGTTCAACCATGAAATTTAAACTATTACTTACTCTCCAACTGATAACAAGTTCTGTTTCTCATCCTTTTTTATTCGTGGGCGCCCTGGTTTCATCTTCAAAGGTGAAGTTGGAGTCTTCTGAGCAGCAGGTTGAATAAAATGTGCAAATAGTTCTGTCTGCTTTAATAAATACTCAAATCTATTTGCCCGGTCAGTTTGCTGCAAAAAAAATTTAAGACATGATTTATCAGACTATGAATTAAAACTTCAGAAATCAAAATTTCAACATGCTTACATACAATAAACTCATTGATAAAAGGAAACAAAGCACAGATGTGTGCAAAAACACTGGTAAGTCTCAAAAGCACTATGCCAAGGGAAAGAGACCACAACACCAAAGACTACATGCTGTATTATCCCCACTTACATAAAATGCTCATTAGTGATAGAAAACAGGTCAGAGGTGTCAAAGGGGTGAGAGCAAGACCTGACTACAAAAGGGCAGAAGCAAGCCTTTTAGGGATGATGCAACTGTTCTATGATTGTGGTGTTAATTAAATGACTGCATGTATTTGCCAAACTCATTGAATTACAAAGTTAAAAGTTGATCTTATATAAGGCAAAATAATTTCTTTAAATATTAAAAGGCATTGTACAATACAAGTGAATTAATTTAGAAGGAGGAAAAATACATTGGTCATTCATCAGTTAGGCTGTGACAAATTTTTAGAAAGTTATCAAGCTTGAAAAACATTAAGTTCACAAAATATTTATTAACCCAAAATACTATTCCTTCCTTTCATATCTGCCATCTACTCCTCTGAATCTTTTCTATGACTCACACAAAGAGAACTGAAGAATTTATTTGAAAAAACAATTTTAAGTTTCTTAAAACAAGTTTTCATAAAATAATGAAATTCTAAAGCCTGTCAGCAATAGCCTTTTTACGGATACAATGATAGTTTGATTAAACAAAGGAGAAGCAAGAGAAATTAAGTTCAATAAACAGAGAAACCAATTACTTAACAGTTTAAAATGTCAGTTTTCAGAATGAATTACAAAGATATTTTTATCCAGCAAAGCAAATACAAGACATATCCAAATATTATAATGTTGTAAAAACTATATATTTTTAAAGGAAACCACTTTTTAAAATCACACCACTGTGAAAACTGAAGCTTAATTTGTTATCAGAAAGGCACAGAAGCACCTTAATGGGCACAAGTTTTCAACATACTGTACTTCTCCCCATAAGGTCCTCCAGTTAATGAGCCTCCACTGTTTGTTTCCCAAGATTACAAACTGTTTTGAAGTACTGAACTGAGACACAAATGTGTGCATATTTTCCAGAATTACATTTCTAACTTATATACAGCTTTTTAAAAGCCAAGAACATACAACTAGAAGATATTAGGGATAAAGAAAAGATCCATTGCTGTAATTATGTTTAGAATCAAAATAAATTGTAAGAGAATGAGAAGGTTAAGATGAAAATTATTGGAGATCTTAAAAGACTAAAGAAAAGTGGTAAAGAGAAAAATAAACAAATCTTAAAAAGCTGAAATAAAGTAAAAACAGGAACCTGAAAGCAATCAATCATATAATCAAATGGAGATTAAAATAGCTTTGGACTAACTTCTTTCTCTAAGACTAGAGGAAATGACATAGTAACAGTATAGGCTACACATTTGGAAATAGAGGAAATAAAGTGAAGAAAGCCCTGTAATTCTTTGTGGAGAAAGACCAAAATTGAGGGTGTAGTAGAAATGGAGTAGGTAGTTTGAGCAGTTAAGTTTCAGAACAGCTACATCGGATTTACTGAGTAACAAATACTGAAAGCCCAAGACAGTAAAAACCAATCAGCACTATTATTTTTCTGAAGTAGTTCTCAACATCCTGGGTTTAAGAACGAAGAGTGGACAGAAAGACTTACCTATGGTTGGGAACTAGCAGATGACAAGGGAGCTTGTTTAGAAGAAAACTGTTCAAGTGAAGATCATGTTGAAAAAGGAAATGAAGCTGGGAGACTGAAAAACTTGGGAGAAATGAGAAGAGTTCCAATAAAAGCCACTACGAAAATGAAAACCATTGTAAAGAACCAATGAACACCACCATTTTATAGTCGGATTTGTATTGTAAATCATACTCTGCAAAAGTGAAGAAATTTAGGAGAGGCCAGATCCTAAGAAAAGAGACAAAGTCCACAAAATAACGCAATAATATAGGACTACTGAACTAGGGTGATAGGGAAAAGAAAAATATTTATGAGAGTAAACTTGCAATTAAAAAGTATGAGGTACTGTTACACCTTGGGAACATATTAAAAGGAACTACCATTTGCTGAGATAAGACAAAGTAGGTATGTGAAGTAAAGAATATGAATTCAAGTTTTAGGTATTCCCAAGTAAGATGTACTAATGTGATTTAAAAGTAAATGTCCAAGAAGCAATTGAAAATACTGATCGGCAACATCGGGGCTAGAGATAAAATATTTGAAAGTATTCTGTTTTAAAGATGGCAGGTAAAAATCAGTAAGAATCAAACTGTCTAGGAAGAATGTACAGAGTTTAACAAAAAAGGACAAAAGAATAATCAATTAAATAGAGTATCATCAAGAAAAAGGTCCTCCAAAGTAAAGACTTTAAAAGGGTGGTCAACAATGTCAAGCACAAGTGAGATCAAGGACAATGAAACTAAAATTAAGCCACAGAATTGGCAAATAGATTCACAAGTACAATGTTAGAGTCAGAATCTAAATTGTGAAGAGTTAAAGCAATATTATAGACTATATTAACTATAAAGTAATACTCACTTTAACAAGTAGAGCTACAAATGCATTTTTGTCTTTAAGTCTGACAGCAAAAAAGGAGATGAGACAGTTATACATATACATATGTCATAGCAATCCTATCTAAAAATCTATCATTTATAATTCACAAATTGTGTTGTTATATGTATTATACACATTATATAGGTAGATAAAATACATATCATAACTTTAGAATTTTCAAGCTATTAAAGATTCAAAAATATTTATGAATTTTGAAAAGAAAGCAAAGTTTAAGGAAAAGTGCATTTTTAAAAATATTTGTTAAGATCTACTATGTGTCAGATATTGTTGTGGGTGCTGAAGACAGAAAGATTAAGACACTGTTCCTACCCTTAAGAAGCATACTTTGCAGTGGTACTATTTCATTAACACGTTATTTTAACTTTTTAAGATTTCAACACAATTAAATGAGTTTAATCCATATATATCTGATATATGCATTAGAACAGGCCCTGATATATAGTAAGCATTTGTCGTTAGCCCTTATTACTATTATTAAAACTGAATTTAAATTTAAAACACTTTGTAGGCACAAATTAAGTCAAATCATGGTTTGAAGTTTCCTAGAAGATTTGAAATAAGATGATTCTTTAAGAAGTCAACGGTAATGTCATGTTTTCTTTCTGTAAAGATCCCACCCATAATACAATAATACTGCCGGCAAGGAGCACATATTATTCTTTGTAACCAACAGAGTATAATGCTAGACAGATACAGCACAAATAAACACTGAATAACTATTTCTCTGATCTGCACTTCACTCCACACACTAAAATCCCAAAGGTGTTAACATAATTAAATAATGACATCGTATTTTGTGAATTTATAGAATACTTATCTGGTTTATATAAGCAAATAAGAAACCAAAGTTCCCATGTTACACATATTTCAACTGGCTATCTGTGTCCTAATTATATAGATGAAGCAAACATTGCTATGGTGTAAATGTGCTCATGTGTTGGAAACTTAATCCCCCATGTAATAGTGTTGGAAGGTGAAGCCTAAAAGAAATTAATTAGGTGTTGAGGGGCTCTTCCCTATGACCACATTAATGTCATTATCTCAGGAGTAAATTAGTTATCACTAGAATGGGCTTGTTACAAAAGCAAGCTCAGCCCCCTCCTTACTCTCCTGCCTTTCCTCCATGGGGATAAAATTTACAAGAACACCTTCACCAAATGCTGTCCCCTTGACCTTGGACTTCCAAGACTCCAGAACTGTATAAGCTGAAATAAATTTATTTCCCTTACAAATTTCCCAGTCTATAATATATGTTATAGTAAGACAAAACAGACAACATGTTTAATACATTTAACCACCTAACAAAAAGTTTCCCTTACAGACACTATTCATACACCTAGAACATACCATTTTTTCTTCATAGGTAGGATCTGGTTCTTGGAGTTCTTTTTGCTTGCCAGGTGATGCATCATCAAATACTTCCTGGTAGGAAGGAAAAATCAGGAAATTGTTCAAGAACAGTAAACACACCATTACATAACAATTTCTGCCCCAAAACATTCTAAATAATATACTCCTATCCCAAACCTCTCAGGTACTTCAATGGCTGTCAACTCACAAAAAAGTTGAATAAAATTGAATACTATAGAGATAAGGACCTACTTGACCCAAATATGTACAGTGTATGGCTGTTGCCAAGATTATAACACAAGATTATCTACAGCATGTTAAAAACAAAATTATTAAATACAAGTATGTGGCAAGTCTGTCTCTTTTTTGTAAGAAAAATTATGAAATCAAATAGTATGAAACGTGAGAAAAGTTCCCTTTTATCACAAAATTGTATTATCTTCCATGCTACTACACAAATGTAAGAAAAGTGAGATGAGTATCCCTGATTTTATATTCTATATTACGAAACACTTATAATGTATCCTAAACTGAATGTGTTAACTATAACCTAATTACTAAATTGGTAATAAAGATGCCATTCTTGCAAATACTCTGAACAACAAAACCAAACTCACCAACAACTTCTACACTGCAAATTTCCATTCCTGTGTTTAAAAAGAGCTGGTATAAGTGTAATTTTCATTAATTATGTACAAATCTGGGAGAGGGTGGCCTGGTATGGTACTAGAATAAGGTCAAGTCCAACTTCATTGCTAAGAACTTCAGGCACATATGCTACCTTAGGCTCATCATTAATCTCCACATGCAAAAGTGATAAAACCACCTACCTAACTCAGTTTATAAAATTCCAAAACACCATGAAACATCAAATATACTCTACAAAAATAAAATGTACTTTTCAACAGTAATCATTATTTTTTCTACAATTTAAAAAAAGTGAACTCTAGGCATTTTGAAGTCATATAATCATTGGCATATAGTGGGCCTAATTTATAAATCTAGTCAATAGTAAGATGAGGATTAGCAAAGAGAAATTTTGTATTACCAAAAGGATAACATCCTACACCATCTAGTGATTTAAAAAAACATGACATAAGTAAAAAAGAAGATTGCTCCACTGATTGGCAAAAAGAAAAATTAACTGAATACATAGAAAGGCTAGCTAATATTACTGGGAAAATCAGCTTTGTCAGAGAAAATTTACAAATACCAGATTTTCTGGCTTGGAAAAATCCACCTTAAATCCTATTTCAAACAAGAAAAAGCATTAAAAAATCTTTTTTCCAACTACAAACAGATTAAAGTTGTCAGATAATGCTATGCATGTGTGCTCAAACTTAGTTTTTAGTCAGTGAATTGCAGTGATTCTGAATTTAGTTATAAAAACAGAAAACAGATTGATGGTACATTTATTTTAAAAGACAAAATATATATATACTATAATATGAACAAAAAAAATCAAAACTATTCAGTGATAAAATAGCCTGATAAATGAATAAAATTAGTTATATTCTTATATTAAGATAAAAAATAACTACGCCATCTTCAATAAATGGAACTTCCAAACATCTTTTTTATAAGAACATGACAGGAAAAAGATAAATAGGAAAAGGCTGACTTTGGGAGACCTGAGTTCTATTAAAGGAGCTACGCATGGGAACTTAATTTATCTGGCAAATGAAAATAGCACTGATTTCAGTCAGTAGTTGTTATCACATCTATAATCATATTTAAACTTTAATTCAATTTTAACTTAAAAATAGAACTCAAAGCCAAAATATTCAGTTTAGGTTTGAAATTATTCTGCCTTCTAACATTTACATATGATCTCTGGTGAAGGTCCTGTTATTACCCCAAAGTTTGGATGGCAGACCCTTTTAAGAAGCTGAGGAAAACTAAGAACTACACATTTACACACAATTGCTCTGTGTCACAGATTTTCAAGAAATCCAAGTTAAATAGCCCAAAAGAACAAATTAAAATTTTAAGGGGGTTAAAAATAGTAACACTGAACGCATTTCAATCTGAAACCAATCTCAGTCACTGAAAACTATAGGAAATATCAGAATTCCTAGCCCACTAAAACTACCCTTCACCACTCAAAGTCCATAACATATTGTTACTTCACTAGCTGTCCAAATAATACTAATGCCTGAAGGGTAAACTGTGATATCATTTCCTTATTGTATTAATTCTTCATCAAAGTTCATCTTTAACGAGGTATTACTTTTTATTCTAAGGATGGAAAAATCCGAGAAATCTTCAGGTGGCGACTATAAAATACCCCCAAGCAAGTCCAAAGCCAAGAATTAAAGTTGGAAGTAGCAATCACTTTGTTCCCAGACATCGCAAAGCCTGGGAGGATACCCAAGAGACCCGACCGGCAGCTCCCCCGTCTTTCTATCCCCCGCAGTACTGTCACCACCTCCTGGCCAACCCAAACCTATAAGTGTCGACAATGAGCAGTACCAATTTTTTTTTTTTTTTTAAAGATCAAGGCCGCAAAAGAGGAAATGTGCTGAACTGAGAAAGCCGATCAATCAATCGCCCGATTCAATTCATTCATACACCCATCCATAGCTCCCAAATTACAGGGAGATGCAAGACAGCTACCGCTGTCTTGGTCGCCTGTCTCCCTGTGGAACTGTGCCCGGGGCGGGTGGGGGGGCATCCTCTCCCTTCACAGAAGCAGCTGCGCTCCGCTTATCCCCACCGCGCACTCGGCCATCCAGCTCTCGCCATTGTTTCTGCCCAGAACAGATACCCGCCCCCGCCAAGACCAGGACGAAGAAAAGAAGGCCCAAGTCCTTGGATGCGCTGCTTTTAAATGCCTCCCCATGCCGCTAGTGCAACCGACTCCGTAGACGCATGTCTCCCGCCGATCCCCCGAAGTTTGGTGGAAGCTAACACCCCCATTCAGGGACAGGAGAGAGGATTGTGGGAGTGTAGTGGAAAAAACACGGATAGGTCCCCCTGGGCCACAAAACCAAGAGCATCTGTTTAATAAGAGCTTTAGAAGATTTGTCAAGATTGACTTAAGAGACAAGTAACTTAAATGTGAAGTGCCAGGAATCCATTTGGGTTGGCTTCAGAGATTAAGAACAAGGGGGCAACGGTGAGCGCATCACGTCGGATCCTCGGTCTGAGGCCGAGTTTGGTGCCTAGGGGTGAAGTTCAGCTCCGCTTCTAATCCCCACAATCAGGCCGAGGGAAGCGGCTCCCGTCCCCGCTGCACCCTCTCCCCGCGCGCAGGCCGCCCTCACCTCCATCTCGGCGTCCGCGGGACCGGCGCTGGCTGCACACGGAGCCGCCTGGGCCGCGACGCCCTCGGGGCCGCCTTTGTTGCTGCTGTTGCTCCCGCCGCTGGCGGCCGAGGCTGCGGGCTTGGAAGGCGCGCTCTCGGAAGGCGGGGGTGGCGGAGGCTCGGCCGTGGACGACATGATGTTCCGTCTGCGTCACCCGCTGATGCCAGGGGCCGGGGCCGGCAGGGATGGAGGCGGCCTAGGCCTGGGTGGCTACGTCTCAATGAAGTGATGCAGGAGGTAGAGACCCACCCCGACGCTGCCCCACGCCGCGCCTCCGCGACGGGTCTGAGCCGGGACCAGCAGCCTCACCCTCTCGGCCGTCCTCCTCTTCCGCGGGGCTCTGGGTTCGACCGGCGCTTACCTCACGGCGGGAATCACGTCGACGAGGGTGGGCGGGGCCAGCCGGGTCACTGAGGTCAGGGAAGGCGGGCTGACTTAGAGAAGGGCAGAGGCTTGGGGGAAAGGGAAAGGAGAGCGAAAGCGAGACTGAGCCGCAGAACTCACTTCGCCTCCTCCTCGTCTCCCTCCGGCTGATAGCTATCTCGCCACCATTCAGGACAACTACCTACGCCACCGACTTTCAACCCCTCGCGAGATTACAGATTGGCTTGTCGCCTGAGCCCAAGTGCGCGTGCGCACTGTCCTTTCCTCGCCCTTGGCCCCGCCCCCCGCCCTCCTCGTGGGCGGGGCCACGAGGGAGATCTCCGAAACGTAGGTTTGTTCCTCTCATTCTTGGGGTGACGCGAGCTTAGGCTTGCTCACGCTGGAAACAGCTCCCTATTCTTGCTGTGTTTTCTGGGCCTGGCTGAGGTCGGCGTCACTTACTGAAAACTAAACTGCGTTTTGCTGTGCCTGCTTGAAGTTGGAAGTCTGTGCTGGCCTTAAAACTTCTGCGGTCTCATAAGAGGCGTGACCCCACAGCCTTGACAACGTTGTGGTTGTGGTTATCCCAAGTGACGTCTCTCTGTTTTGTTTTATAAGAAAAAAAAGTGTTAGTGCCAATTTTAAGTCTCAGCCTATTAGCTACTTTCGTCGTTTGTAAATACAGAGTTAGATGGCATTTCTTATGAATTTATATGCTAAAAGAAAGCAAATAATTTAACTAATGTGCGCACTACCATGTAAGTGAGAAACCTGAATAAGCAATAGAAGAAAAAGATAAGTGATGAGCTGTATCTTTGCCTCATGCATCAAACAAAAAAAGTACGTTCTCAAGTGTTAAATAATCAGTGCTAATTATTTGGTATACTGTCTTAGATGATCTTTAAGTAGCCTAAAGACCTTAAGCATCCATCTCTTGCAAAATTCAAGCACATTGTGTTCTATTTGATAACAAATCTCCTTACTGAAGTAGATTGTTGTCTGCCTAGAACAGGGTGTTTGGTTTTCTTTTTCTGGTTTTGTTGCTATTGTTGTTTGTTTTGAGACAGTCTCCGTTGCCAAGGTTAGAGTGCAGTGGTGGCATCATAGCTCACAGCAACCTCAAGCCCTTGGGCTCAGGCAATCCTCCTGCCTCAGCTTCCTCCAGTAAGGTAGGACTACAGGCACGTGCTACCACCTGCTAATTTTTCTATTTTTAGTAGAGACGGATCTCATTCTTGCTCAAGCTGGTTTCCCAACTCCTAAGCTCAAGCATTTCTCCTGTTTAGGCCTCCCCGAGTGCTAATGATATAGGACAGGTGGCGCCCGGAGGACCTGCCGCCGTGGGGGCCGGCAGAGGAACCAGCGGGCTGGAGGGTAGGCAAGGCCTCCCACCCCATGCCGGTCCTGAGGCTCTAGTAGCCATAGGGGCTGGACAACCGCTGGGGAGACACTGGCACCTTAATGTCTCCTTCCCCTTGCATTTATGACTGAACAGGGAACCCTTATTTCCTATGTCTAGGTCAATTTCATGTAAGTTTCCTAGGCCTCAATTCCTTGAATGGACTGTGTCCATTAATTAATACATTCATTCACCTTGCCCCTGTGGAAAAGACTGTGTCCATTCATTTCCTGGCCTCATATAACTACCAGGAACCATTCAACTATATATACCCCTGGACAAAGATCCCTGAGAGAGACAGAGGGAGAGAGCCAGTTTTTTTTCTCCCAACTTGAGTTTTTTCTCTCTGCCAGAAGCTTTGGTGTTTTTGTATTCTTTTCCATAAAATAAATCTTATCTTTCCACTGATGGTCTGTGGATTCATTTTTCAAATCACTGAGACCAAGACCCCACTGAAGATGAAATTCTGGTATTACTAGGATGACAGGTATGAGCTACCGCTGGGGTGAGGGGGCAGTGCAGGGTCTTAACTCATTTTGCTTGTTTCCCATATCCAGTATTCTATATAAAGGGGACACTCTTTTTAAGAGTTGAGATTTGAGCCAGGTTGGTTATGTTTAATAGCACAGAGGGACCTCATTTGAATACATACACTGCAAATTTTTAAACTAATGGAATCATAGTTCTTTCATTGTGATCTGAAAAAATACCTGCCACTCCATAGTAATGCTATTATTAAGACTGCAAGGAGGCTTGGTGCCCGTAGCACAGTGGTTATAGCACCAGCCACATACAACAAGTGTGGCGGGTTCAAACCCAGCCTGGCCAGCTAAACAACAATGACAACTGCAACGAAAAAATGGCCGAGTGTTGTGGTGGGCGCCTATACTCAGCTACTTGAGAGACTGAGTCAGGAGAATTGGTTGAGCCCAGGAGTTTGAGGTTGCTGTGAGCTGTGATGCCACAGCACTCTACCAAGGGTGAAATGGTGAGACTCTGTCTCAAAAAAAAAAAAAAAAAACTGTAAGGAAATGGCTAAAGATATACACCTGCAACAATGTTCATTATAGTCTTCATATGTAATTGCAAAAAGCTAAGGATAGGCGTAGTCCAATATTAAAGTATAACTTTTAAAACTGTTATACACTCACAAAATGAATTATTAACCTTTAATAACCATTAATGTAGGACAGTGGTTCTCAACCTTCCTAATGCCTCCTAAATGCCGCAACCCTTAATAGAGGTCCTCATGTTGTAGTCACCCCCAACCATAAAATTACTTTCATTGCTACTTCACAACTGTAATTTTGCTACTGTTATGAATCATAATGTAAACATCTGATATGCAGGATGTATTTTCATTGTT
>CAUYRH010019577.1:0-20810 GCA_963574655.1 Perodicticus potto
TTGGTTTTAGGTGACTTAAGTCACTGGGCTTCACAGCGCAGGCGCGGAAGGGAGGGGAGCCGGGGAGGAGGAAGTAAAGATTAGGTTATGTGGAGGGCCATGATTGGGCGTGACATAGTCTCAGAACACTTCTGACTTTTCCTAAAAGGGTCAATCAGGAGAAAGGTAGATACTTTTGGCGCAATTTTTTGGCACCACCAAGGAGGAAGAGAAGGGCTCTCGGCGCCATCTTAGGCCAAGGAGGAAGAGAGTGGGTCTCGGCGCCATCTTAGGCCAAAGAGCCTGATGGTCGCTAACACAAACGTAAGTGTCTTTTTGATAAAGGACTTTTTTTCTTTTGAGTAAATATCCAGTAGTGGGATTGTTGAATTAAATGGTGGGTCTAATTTCAGTTCTTTGAGGTATTTCCATACAACTCATACTAGTTTGCAGTCCCACCAACAAGGCATAAGTGTTCTTTTCTGTCTGTATCCATTTTAGCATCTGTTATTTGGAGATTTTTTGATAGAAACTATTCTCAGTGGGGTTAAATGATATCTCCTTGAGGTTTTGATTTGCGTATTTGTGTTTCTCTGATAATTATAGGCACTGAGCATTCTTTTTTCATATGTGTATTGGCCATTACTCTATCTTCTTTTGAATATCTTCTGTTCATGTCTTTTGCCCACTTTTTACTGGGACTGTTTGATTTCTTCTTGCTCGTTTGTTGAGTTCTTTGTAGATTCTGGTTATTGGCCCTTCATCAGATGTATAGCATGCAAATATTTTCTACCATTCTATAGACTGCCTATTTGCTGCTGGTTATTTCCTTGGCTGTACAGAGGCTTTTTAATTTAATCAGGTGCCATTTGTTAATTTTTCTTGTTGCTATAATCACTTTGCTTCTGTTTTGTCAAAGATGAGTGGGCAATATGAGTATGGTTTCATATCTGGGTCATCTGTTCTAATTGATTGTTCTATGTCTCTATTCTTATGCCAATATCACATTCTTGTGGTTCCTACAGAAATCTTGCAGTATAGCTTGAAGTCTGGTAAAGTGATGCCTCCCAATTTATCCATTTTGCTTAAGGTTGCTTTGACTATTTGGGCTTCCTTTTGGTTCCATATGAAGCATAGAATTTTTTTTCTACATTTGCAAAAAATGGCATTGGTGTTTCAGTGGGGATTACATTGAATGTGTAGATCACTTTGGGTAGAATAGATATTTTGACAATGTTGATTCTGCTGAACTATGAGCAGGACATATTTTTCTATTTGTTTGCATCCTTTGCAATTTCCTTTCTCAGTAACTTTTAGTTTTCTCTGTAGAGGTCTCTACCTTCTTGGTTAACTATATTTCTAAGTATTTTTTTTTTTACTTTGTTGCTATTATGAAAGGTATTGAGCCTTTGCTTTGATTCTCAGCTTGGATGTTGTTGGTGTATAAGAATTCTACACATGCTAGACATAAGAATTCTAAATATTTATGCACCTAACTTAGGCGAACCCAAATTAATAAATGGAGGCCTTCTAAGTCTAAATAAAGTGATAAAGAGTAACATCATAATAGCTGGGGAATTCAACAATCCAGTGACAGAACCGGACAGATCATCCAAGTAGGATATACATAAAAAGGATTTAAATGGGAATCTAGAGAGAGGGCCTAACAGGCATTTATGAACATTTTACCCACCAAACTACTGAATATGCATTCTTCTTATCAACACACAAAACCTTATTCAAGACTGATCACCTCTTTAGCCACAAAACATGTGTCAACAAATTAAAAAAAAAAATAGAAATTATACTATGTATCTTCAACAGACCACGTTGGAATAAAATGAGAAATCAACAGAAACACTCAATTCTACACAAAGTCATGGAAATTAAACAACCTGATGCTGAATAATTATTCAGCAGGGAGGAAATTAAAATGGAAATCATAAGAGTCTTTGAACTAAATAACATAGAGGGACACAAGTTATCAAAATCTGTGGGACTCAGCAATAGCAGTAGTAAGAGGAAAAATCATAGCTTTGGATGCCTACATCAAAATAAACAAAAAGATCATAAATCAATAACCTAGTGAATTGTCTCAAGGAATTAGAAAAGGAAGAGCCAACAAATACCAAAACCAGCAGAAGTGAAGAAATAACAAAGGACAAACAGAACTAAATGAAATCAATAAGAAAATAATTATACAGAAGATCAATGAAACAAAAAATAAGGGTTCTTTGAAAAGATAAACAAAATTAGCAGACCTTTTGCTAGACTAACTAAAAAGAGAAAATCTCACTCAGAAAGGAAAAAAGAGATACTATAACTGATACCACAGAAATACAAAACATTTATTATCTCTAAATATTATGAAAACCTCTATGCACATAAACCAGAAAATGTTGAGGAAATGGACAAATTCTTGGAAACATACAACTTCTCTAGGTTAAATCAGAAAGAAAAAGAACTCCTATACAGACTAATATCAAGCAATGAAACTGAAGCAGCAATAAAAAACATTCTCATGAAACAAAGTTCCAAACCAGATGACTTCACAACCATATTTGACCAGACCTACAAAGAGGAACTGGCACCTATACTGCAGAAATTGCTTTTTAGCATTGAGAAAAGAAGAAATTCTCCACAACTCATTCTGTGAAGCAGTATCACCTTGGTAACAAAACCAGAAAAGGGCACATCAGAATACAGGAAACTACAGGCTAATATCTTTATGAATATAGATATGAAAATTCTCAATAAAATTCTAGCAAATTGAATTCAGAAGCATAAGAAAAAAAAAAAAAGAAAGAAAGAAAGAAAGAAAATCCATCACAACCAAGTGGGCTTTATCATGGGGATGTAAATCCACAAGTGTGATTCACTATATAAACAGAAGCAAAACAAAGACCAGATGGTCATTTCAATAGATGCAGAGAAAGCATTTGACAAAATTCAGCATCCTTTTATGATAAGAACTCTTAATAGGTATAGATGAAACATACTGGAAAATTATAGAAGCCATATATGACAAACGTAGAATCAATGTCATGCTGAATGGAAAAAGATTGAAAGCATTACCACTTAGGTCTAGAAGTAGACAAGGTTGCCCACTGTTACCACTTCTGTTCAATATAGTGCTGGGGGTCCTAGACAGAGCAATCAGAGGAGAGAAGGAAATCAAGGGTATCCAAATGACAAGAAGAGGGCAAACTATCTCTTTGCTAATGATATGCTCTTCTATCTAAAAAACCCAAGGATTCTTCCAAGAGACTCCAGGAATTGACAAATTCAGCAGAGTCTCAAGTTACAAAATCAATGTACACAGATCAATAGTACACCAACAACAGATCTGAATTAGTTTGATCTCCCTTGCAATTGAAGGATCCCTGAGCATCTTATGGTACCTTGTTCATTCAGAACTAGTCTTTAGTGTGTCAACTTAGTTTCATCACTAACATTCTATGGTTAACACATTAAAAACTCACACTATCAATGATTTTCAGCTGGGGCCTCTTGGGCCTTAGGATTTGTTTATTTGAGTAATCCCTCAAACCACTGCTTGGGATTCACCTTGTCCTTCCCTACATTTTCTGAAAATGTCTGGGGCTTACATTCTCCTAAACCCACTGTGCTTATGCTTCCTGCATCTGTATATACTGTTTCTTTAACCTCCATTGGTCTGGATGCAAAACTCAGCTCCATACACTTTCCAATGTTAATGCACTCACAGGAAGTACTTGTAAAGTCGATTTTATTCAACCCAAAGAAACATGCAAAGGGTTTCTATCATGTGCTTCATAGCAAACCATAACAAACAAAATCCCCCCATTTTTTTTTTTTATACAGAATCTCATTATTTTGCCCTCGGTATAGTGCCGTGGCATCACAGCTCACAGCAACATCAAACTCTTGAACTTAAGCAATTCTCTTGCCTCAACCTCCCAAGTAGCTGGGACTGCAGGTACCTACCACAATGCAGCTATTTTTTGTTGTAGTTGTCATTGTTGTTTAGCAGGCCCTGGCTGGGTTCCAACCCGCCAGCCCCAGTGTATGTGGCTGGCACCCTAGCCACTGAGCTACAGGTGCTGAGCCAAAAAAATCCACCAATTTTTAAAAACATTATCTTGGATACCTTTATTCTCTGAGCTCCCTTTTCAGACATTGCCACCAGGATTTTATTATTAAAAATATGTTTTCCCACACTAGATCACCTTTATATTCTCTGACTTCTCTCTTCTCTTTCACTCTTACCTGGCCTCTCTTTTCTCCTCTGCCCTTTCCCTTGTCAAAGAAACATAGAAACCCTTCCCCATTTTTCAGGTGGGTGAGATGCATCCTCCCCTCTGAAAATATGGCAACAACTATGATCTAAGCTTGGGTTAGCATAACTTCTCACCCAGGACCTATTGTTCTCAGCCCTGGGTGGAAAAGTATTTCTCCATTTTCTCAGAGCCAGTGTCCCCTCTGCAAGCAAAATTCTAGTGGCAGGTGCTAAGATAACAATGATAGTGATAATGGTAGTAGCAGTCATTCTACCTCAATCTCCTGATATGTTAATTCATGTCATTTGGACATTATTCTGTCAATGTTTTTCAATCAGTCCTTCATCATGGAAGTGCTTTCCAGGGCATTGCCAGGCAGTGAGAGAGTGGCAAGCAGGGGAGGATCCTGGTCCCTCCAGGTCCACTTAATCCAAAGCAGCATGGAGTATATCTGCTTCATACAATGGAGTTCTATATAAGAATATATTTGAAGAGAAAGGTCACACTCCTAAAAATAGCTTATAACCTTCTGAAGTCGGAAATGAGAAGGCAGTGAAGAATTTTAAGCAGGACAGTGACAAGTTTTAACTCAACTGTGGTGGGACTGAGACGGGATACCCAAGGTTAGGGTCTCCAGTTAGGAGATTAACAACTGGAGTCCATGATGATGAGATGCCTGAACCAAGGTGGTAGCTGTCACAAGAGAGAGGGCCATTTCTGAGAAAAAGTCACCGGATATGGTGACAAATGTGACTTTGGGATTTAAGCCTGAGGAATACATTATATATCTGTAACATTTCTAACCTGGTGACTGGATGAAACTTGGTGCCATTATTAAAAGGAGGAAATAGAATGAGAGAACTCAATTTTGGAGGACAGGTGGGAATTTAGGTTTGAGTTTACATATTTTGAGATCATTAAGCTTTCTGGATACACATCCCAGTGTCCAGCAGCCAGGTGGATATGTGGATCTATTGCTCAAGAAGAAGGTTAGATGGGAGCCACAGATTTGGGAATCATCACTGTTAAAGGCTAACTTCAAGCCACAGGGTAGAAAAGTCAGGAAATGAGAAGAGAAGACTTTTGAGCAGGAGGTACTGGAATGTATATGTTTAATTCCAGCAGAGGAACTAGAAGGGCTTGAGAGGGGAGAGGCAGAGTGGCAAGAAGAAAAACCAAAGGGGACGTTAAGAGGCTAAGAGACGAGAAGGATGGAGTGCAGAGCTGGGCCAAATACTAACACCAAGTCCTGCAAGTTGCAGCCTGGTAAGTGTCTATGGATTTGGGACTTGAAACGTTGCTGATGGGATCCAGGAGGGTGATGGCTGTAGGAACCAGGTGTGTGGAGGGTGACTAGGAGATAATAAAGGGAGAGAGAGGAGAAGAGAGAAGGATGGCACATATGGGAGTTTTGTGAAAAATTGTAGGCAGAGAAGAATGAGGTACCAGAAAAGAGACAACAAAAACCAAAGAAATACAGAGCGTAACAGAGGGACAAGGGAGTCAAAGGAAGTTAGAATAGCAGAGATCAAGAGCATCAGGGGAAGAACTCACCACAGAGAGGAGAACTTCTCATCAAGAAGATTAGGATGAATAAAGACAAGTTAAGGGGCTGTTTGAAATCTTTACAGTGCATGAAGTTTCTTTATTCATTAAATTTATAAAGAGCTGCTATGGGTTAAATGCTTGTGTCTCTCTCAAATGTATATGTTGAAACCTAATCCCCAGTGTGATAGTATTAACAGGCAAGGGGTGATTAGGTTATGGATTAGCCCTTATGAAAGAGACTAATGCCTCATAAAAGAGGCTTCAGCAACTTGCCCTTTCTTCCACTTGAGAAAACCCATGAAAGGCGCCATCTTTGAAGCAGAGAGGGAGTCCTCACCAGACACGGAATCTGCTGGTGCCTTATTCTTGTATTTCCCAGAACTGTAAGTTATAAATTTATGGTGTTTGTAAATTACCCAAGCTATACTATTTTTTGTCATAGCAGCTCAAATAGATACTAAGACATGCACCTTTTATAAAGCAATTTATGCAAGTGACTTAGATCCATGCCCCAGTTCTGCACAAAGAGAAACTGAGGGAGAGAGCCATGTGGGAGTATCATTGCTTTGCAAATGGCTTGTTCAGAATACGTGGTCTTATTTCACCCAAACACCCAAAGCCGTCTGGCGAATGGTTATCCAACAGTTTAGCACCTGGCTGCCCTCTTGACAGGAATAATTGACTGGAAAAAAAAATGGTTTGATTGCTGGAGTTGGTCTGAGAGTCTCAGAGACTGTAGTTTGATTAGAACAAGTGAAGAATAAATATTTTTGTCTTTTCATTAACACAGAAGCATCCAGCTGAAAAGTTAAAAATAAAATAAAATGCAAAAGAAATAAACAGTTTATGTGATGCTCATAATTCTATGTGAGTAGGTCTGATATGTGTCTTTCACTGAATTAAAAGAATAATCCAGTTGTTTAAGTACTGTGTAAAAGTGGCCCAAACCAAAGGTACACCAGGGAAATTTGTCCTTACTACCCACAATCTAGAAAATCGATATCACTCATAAGTGTTTATCCTCTTATTTGAGGGGAATGGGGAGCAAGGGAATGGGAGAAGCTTCCTGAGCAGAGTAGAATGCCATGATGTTACAATTGTAATGGATTGGTTAGCTTAGTAACAACAGTGGCACACTTAGGAGAATTTTTAATTCCACCTAGGTAATTTAGTGCAGGCAGCCATCAGGTGACTAATGGAGATTTGGTTATGACTTCATAGTCCACACAGCGAGGCTTCCGCCCTCGGTATTCTAACTGGCACATATTAGCAGGCTTTCTTACTTAATAATCTTCTTTTATAACCAAAACAGACCACTTTACTGGAACAGCTAAGCACAGCAACAATAAAGAGCCCTAAGTGTTTAAAGAAAATAAATATGAATACAGAGTAAGGCTTTAAAGACTCAAGTAGATTCCATTGGAATTTTTGTTTGTTTTCTTTAGTTTTTAACAAATACGCAACTACAACAATAAGTTGCATAGTTTAATAATTCTCTTTTGGGAGATACTGATTAGACATGATTATTTGTGCATACTTGACATCCATCTACCAATACTTTCTTAGTTATAGCCCCATCCTGAGAAACATCGATAAAGGGTCCAAATGCCTCACCATACCTCCTAACCATAGGGGCTTAGAACAGCACGTTCTAATCAACTCTTGAGAATAAAAATTTATATACCAAACCACAATGAGATATCACCTAGTATAAATAAGAATGGGTCTTATCAAAAAGTCCCCAAACAACAATTGTTGACATGGATGTGGAGAGAAAGGAGCACTCATACACTGTTGGTGGGATGCAAGCTTGTCTAAATGATATGGAAAGTATTGTGGAGATACCTCAAAGAACTAAAAGTAGACCTACCATTTGATGCTGCTATCCCACTGCTTGGTATTTACCCAAAGGGGGGAAAAGACATTTTATAAAAAATAAACTTCACTCGAATGTTTATAGTGCATAATTCACAACAACCCCACGGCCCATCAATACAAGTGCCCATACAATACAATTGGTTAATAAAATGTGGACATATGTGTACCATGGAGTACTACTCATCCATAAAAAAAATGGTGATGTAGTATGTTTTGTAAAAACCTGGATGAAACTAGAGACCATTCTTCTAAGTAGAATATCACAAGAATGGAAAAATGGGAAAACAAAAATCATATGTACTTGACACTAAAATGGAACTAGTAGACCAACACTTGCACATATGGAAGTATAACTGCATGGAAATCAAATTGGTGGGAGAGGGGAGGAGGAGTTGGGTTAATTCACACCTAATGGATACAGCACACACATTCTGGGTGAAAGGAACACTTATAACTTTGACTTGAAATGTACAAAAGTGAATTATGTAACCAAAACATGGGTACCCCTGTAATATTCAGAAAAAAGTGAGGGAGGAAGGGGGAAAGGAGAAAGAAAGTAAGTTGGTCTGTTTATATCCTCTTAGGAAAAGTTTAGCATGTGATAAAGTCAAGAGTAACTGTAAGAACTGGTTGTATTTATTTATCTTTTATTTCAAAATATTAAGCGGGTACAAATGTTTTTGTTACATGGCTTGAGATAAGGCTATAAATGTACCTATTGCCCCAGAAGTCTTCATTGTACTTGTGAGGTGGGATTTTGCCCCTCCCCTCAGGTCCCCTCCTCCTGCTTAATTTCTAATGACTTTTATTCCCCCCTGTACACTTGTGTGCATATCAGTTAGTTCCATCTCATTAGAGAGTACATGTGTAGTTCCATTTCATTAGAGAGTACATGCTTTGTTTGTTTTTCCATTCCTGAGATATTTCATTTTGGATAATGGTTTCTAATTATTTCCAAGTTGCTGAAAAAGGCATTAATTCATCCTTTTAAGTGGTTGACTAGTACTTCATTGTATATAAATAAAGTCTGACAATTAAGTTTGCAAACTCCCTAGAAAAAGTGCTACATACCTTATTGTTAAATATCACTATGATCATCTTTGAAGTACTACCCTTGGGAAGCTATGCACTATAGCCGGCATCTAGTCCATTCTTCAGAGAAATTTTGAAACTATTTCTAGAATGACTGTCAGAGCTGTCATCATAAGGCACACAAAAACACACGACAACAACAATGAACACCAGTTAGCAAGACACTGCCACATGCCAACACTGAACACAGCTTTGAGACACTGATATACTGAAGTTATGAAACCTTACCTCTTGTTTGTACAGTGCTGCCAATATAAGCCCAGGGTGGCACGTTTCCAAACATAATTGTCAGACCTCAAACACATACCACATTCTGTTAACCCTCTAATAAACTGATGGGCAGTTGCACTGATTCCACATCTTTCCAATACCTAGTTTTCAACATGCTTCATTGATCAGTGACAACTAGTTCAAGAAATCCACCTGCTGAAGGTTAGCCAATCAGCATCAACCATGCAACCCTGAAATCAGCGAATTGGCAACACTCTCACTTCTGACCATCTTTCTGAAAGTCAGCCAGTCAGAGCCAGTCTCAGGGAAGTACCCAAGCTTCTGCAGCTAAAGTTCAACCAATCCCTGTGCACTGATGCTGTCCCAAGTTCTTCCAGTCCAGAACTCCATACTTCTATGTCCTACAGAAACTCAGCTCTCTGCTCTGCTCTCTGAGACTGCACCTTATAGAGTTCTCGCTTGCTCATGGAAGCTACAACTTGGCTGTTTGTTTGTTTGTTCATTTCAGATCAGAGGTAGCCTCTTCCTTCAGGGTTCTAAATCTCATCAGTAAGGGTAATTAGGCATCGCTATCACTGAGACTCCATGTGAGGCACTTCAGGGTGACCTTTCTTGTACTTTTCTCAGCTGACCGCTGTAATATTAGTTTGTCCTTGTGTTCTGCCTCAGTGTCTCTGTTCCTTTTCCTTCTAATGTATTATCAATTTTCCCTAGATTGAAGGGTATTTTCATGATAATAAAATGGCTTTTGGGCTGGCCTGGGTGCAGAAGCGCATGCCTGTCTAGAAGTGCTATGGTGGAGAATTGCATGCTGGATCTGCCATGATATCACCCTGGAGGCACATTTTCATCTTGCTGTGACTCTATTTCCCCATTAATAAAATGCTGATAATTAAAAATACTTCCTTGTCCAAGGTGAAATTAATTAAGATATGCAAAGTATTTCATTCAGTGCCTGGAATATAAACCATGTTAAATAGTGATGGCTCTATTTCTTCCAAGGATCCCTCAAATCCTGGGGTTTGACTCTCTCTCTTTAGCACCTTCACTTTCAGAGGTGTTTTGATTCTATGAAACAGGGAGTCTCAACTGTAGCTATGCACTTAAAATGGTACTTCTTAAACTATAAACAGCAGCAGCAGCAACTGCAGCTACAACAAACTCCAGTGATTTAATATGCCGTAGGTCTGGAGTGGAGTCTAAGCATCTGTATTTTTCAAATGCTGTGAGTCATTCTAATGTGCATCCAAGATTAAGGAAAAATGAGTATTGTCTCAAGGCTCAGAGGAAAAATCATCATGTGTCTTCTCAAACATCTGTGTTATTCACTGTGGCAGGAGGAAGGGGCCATGGTGATGTAGAGATTGGAGGCTTAAATAAATATAGGTTAAAGTGCAGAAACAAAACATCTGCTTTCCTTGAATGAATCTCTTGAAACTGTAACTATTGAAAACTGCCCACTTTTTTTTTTTTTGCAATTTTTGGTCAGGGCTGGGTTTGAACCCACCACCTCTGGCCTATGAGTCCAGTGCCCTACTCCTTTGAGCCACAGGTGCCACCCTGAACTGCCCACTTTTAAGAGCTAGTCTAACCCTCTCTCCTGAGATTCCCATTTGCACTTGAACATATTGTAGACTCAACTAGGTCTTTGCCCTGGAATCAAACTGCCTGGTTTTGCATCTGGCTCCCTGTTTTACCAACTGTGTGTCTTCAGACTTTTTTCCCCCTATCTCCTAGGATCAGTGTGAAAAATCTCATGAGATTAATACTTGGAAACCTTTACATAAATGACCCAAGAGAATAGATAAGCCTCCATAAATGTGATTATTATATGTATTATCCAATGTATTAATCTTTGCTCCAAATCCACTTTCCTCGGGCACTCCCTATCTAGTGAATGGCAGCACCAGCCCTGATCGTCCCTCTAACTTCATCCTCCACATCTAAGGTGCCATCTAACACTTTTGAAAGGGACTATGTTTTTCCTTACCATCACTCAGGTCAGGACATATTTGACTTTTTACCAGGACTCCTACAAACAGCTTCCTCTTGGGTCTTCTGACTGCCCGCTCAGAGTGCAGTTTGCCTGCAGACTCCTGTCTCCAAATGGCAGAGAGGATCATGCCGTTACCTTTCCTGAAAGTCCTCAGTGATCCCCAGTTGTCCTTAAGATGCCATCTAAACCTGTTCACACATTCAGCAGGGTCTCGTTCCTGTGATCCTTATTTACCTGTTCAAGTCTCAACTTCACAATCTACATGCACGATGTGCTCCATCCTTCTGTCCTTTGGTTGTGCCATGCTTCTCTGAACATTCCCCAGAGTCATGCTCTTCATCTGGAACCTGGTCATTATGAATGCAGAATGAAGTATAAAGTATATGGCATTAGGGAGAATTGGACTGCAAAGGCGATATTGATTATCTCAAGAGCCTCTCTTGTTCTCATTCATTCTATATAAAAATACTTGCCTCCTGGGTTGGTGAAAATAATGGTAATGATTGGTGATCTCTACATGCCCTTTAATTTCTTCAGCAAGGTCCAGCTATTGATAAGTTAAATCAGAATCTCTCAAAATAGCTTCACATTCTGTTCCAGTGCTTATGGAAATAATTTCAGTATCTCCACTCAGCACCTCCTGGCCTCTTATATGGATTCTGTTTCCAATCACCATTTTGCTTCTGTAAAGCCTTCTTTGATTTTTGTTTCTGGTTACTGGATTTTAAAGGTGGATTTTTTTACTCTTTGGTTTATACTTCAGCTTTCTACAGTGGACTTGGGATTGTTCTTGGCAACTGGGGTTATATCAGCAGGAATCCTCCACTCCTACACCAGTCCCTGGAGCCAATCTCTGAGAAAGAGTCCCAGGCCTGCTTTGACAGCCCTTGGAATTACAGAAGTAAGACATTAGTCACTGGACTCCAAGAGGATTCTACTAGAATTTGGTCTATAATTAGTAGGCTCAGAGGTGAACTTAATTTTCTTAACAGCAAATTAGAAAATATCCTGGTTATATTATAAAAAGTGTGTGTGTGTGTGTGTGTATAAACATCTAAATGAGAAGAACAAGAAATAGAAACCTAATTGTCACACTAATAATGAAGGAAGTCTTGCCAGACAAATTTCAACTTCATTATTGGCTTTAATTAGAAAATGAAAGGACAAATAGAATGCAGTGAATGTCCCTGGCCTTGACTTTATTAACACATTTCAAAGAGCACTTCATAAAATGATAGCCCATCAGGGCATTGAAATTGTCTTGGAGGTGAGCAATTGCAGCAGCTGAGAGTTGGCTGGCTGCGTGCAAAGGGAAGCTACTAGAAATGCCAGCCTCTTGGAAAGATGACGACATGGACCCTGTCTTATTCAGCATATTTTCTAATGATGTGGAAGAGGAAGCACACAGTGTATTAATTAAATTTGACAAGGATGCTGATTTAGTTACGAGGGTGAATGTGGAAGGTTTAGAAACACGGTAAGGAAATAGGAGGAAGAAAAATACAGTTTGTAAAAATGCAAGTAATGCATTCTTGGAGAAATAAGCCATTAGAAAAATATTCAGGGATCCTGAAACAAGAAGTAGGGCACTTTTAGGAAAATAGAGATGGAAAGGCCACACTTGTTTACTTTCCCCAAGGGGGGCACAGAGCATCATTCTTCATGCATCCCCTAAGGCTAAAAGCTGTGGCACTGATAATGCTTCAGCAAAAGATTTTTTGTAAAACTCAGATTAAAATACCTGGAGTTGACAATTCTGATGTGGCGAACTCATCTTAGCTATGTCTCACTCCCATTATAGCTTTTTATAATCACTTGTAGAACTTCGGCATCATGCTTCCTCTTATCTTATGGACAAAGGGCATCCATCTCTTTAGGGTCAGAATTCACCTTCATCAGCCTGCTTCATCTTCATTCCATCAGGAGTTCCTATCAGGGTTTGGTGATGCCCATGGATAAGGATTAAAGTTCTACCTTAACAAGTGTATTAAAAGAAGTCACTAAAATAATCAAAACTTTGCATTTGTTTTTCCTTATGGTGTTCAGTTTCCTGGTGCTTCTCATAATGACTCTTCAAAGCCTGTCCTATCCTGTAAATGTCCTAATGAACTTTGATGTATTCCTGTCCATTTCACACCATTTTAAAGACATGAGATGACTTTCTTCATCTGTTCTCTTCTGCTACTCCATAGGTCCATTTCGGCCTCCGGCTTTATCCACATGCACTTAGCCCTTTGGCTGGATCACATTTGTCATGATGTTAAAAATGCTTCAGTTCTAATATTAGCCTTACCTTTTGCCAGTTGCATGACTTTGACCTTAAGGATGAGGGATTCTCCAGCTTGCTGACCAATTTCTCCTCAAGATGAGTAGGAGAGGGAGACTCACAGGGTAGCGGCTTCTCCTGAGAACACAACAGTGCCTACCGCCCATGTTTCCTGGCTGTGAAGGTGGTCACCTACATAGATAAATTGCCCAGTGACACTGAGGCTCTCTTCTGCAGGGGCTTGCAGGCCATTATCAGCTGCCTGCCCACAGCACTGCCATTCCTCTCTCCCTGCAATTCTGGAGGTACAGAGTTATGCCCCCCAGCCACATGAAGGAGTTTGATAACAGGCAAGTAGGAACTGTGAGCCCCTGGAATATGCCTCTGAGCACTACCAAATATCAGTTCTTGTGATTTCAGTCCAGCACCCCCACCCTGGTTCTCCAAAAGTGCACCTGAGAGGCACTCAACAGTGTGTCAGGTGTGACTCCAAATGCCATTTGCATTCTTGTTCTCCTTTAAATTCTGTGGTGTGAAGGGAGAAGTAAGTATCTCAGGTCTTTTGGTATACAATCAATACAAACCATAAAACAAGTGCCTGGCCAGGAATGGCAGGGGGCTGAGGTGGAGGGATTGCTTGAGGGCAGGAGTTTTGTTTTTTGATTTTATCTATCTATCTATCTACCTATCTTTCTATTTATTTTTTGCAGGTTAATTAATATGAGGGTCCTTATAATTAGGTTACATTACTCACCTTTGTAAGGTAAAGTCTGAAATGCGAGTTGCAGTTGAGCCCTTCACTTACAAGTGTGCCATATACCCCTACATTGTACCAGATAGGTGGGAACCTACTGAGATTAGTCATCCCTCTCTCCTCCTTGAATTTGACTATGTTTTTCTCTCATGTGGGCCTGTAGTAGTTGATCTTCTGTTTTCAGACGAGTACTGAGTACATCGGATGCCTGCTGTTCCATTTTTGAGGTACTTTACCTAGGAGAATGTTCTCCAAATCCATCCAGGTAATTACAAAAGATACAAAATCTCCACCTTTTTATGGCTGAATAGTATTCCCTGGTATACATATACCACAGTTTATTAATCCATTTGTGGGTTGATGGGCCCTTGTTTCCACATATATCTGATTGTTAAACTAAGGTGTTATAAACATTCAAGTGCAAATATTCTTATGTTAAAATAATTTTTTTTTTTCTTCTAGATATATACCTAGCAATGGAATTGGTTTGGGGCTGCAGTGCACCATGACTGTGCTTGTGAATATCCACTCCACACCAGCTGGGGCAACATTGTGAGAGTCCATCTCCAAAAAAATTAAAAAGAAAAAAAATCAGTGCTCAGCTTGCTGACATGGTATGAAAGTGTTCAATTGCTTTCAGCAACTCACCTTGATTTGTTCAAATTATCAGCTTCATCTACCTAATAATGGGCACAAGAATTCTTGCCATATAATGTGTTTTGAGGGTTGAACAAAACAATAAACGGTAAGTTAGAGCCCTTTGGTGTAAATATGTCCCCACTCAATGTTAATGTCTCTGATCCTCACTTAATCTCATTTGCAAAAAGTGAATAAAATTAAAAATATCTTCTTGTTATTTGATATCTATTTGATAGAGTTTTGATGAGAATTTAATGACCCTGGAGGCAAACACACTTGGCAAATGCAGAGCAGTATTGCAGGAATCTCCGGTGATCAATTATTTGGCTGGGTTCAAGGTAATTTTGTTATACATCTGGAGTTCACTTTCTCTAGACTGATTTTAAAAAATGTGTCCTAGACTAAGTAAAGGAATAAGAAAGGTGCCATCTGTATTTTGGCAACTCTTTAAACCTTTAGTGTTTGTGCTAAAGCTGGCTACCAGAATCATTTCCCTAATCCTTTAGGACTGGGTTGGCAAGTATCTCCTATAAAGGGTCCATTAGTAAATATCATAGGCTTGTAGGCCATATGGTCTCTGTTGCAACTAATCAATTCTGCCTTCATAGTGCAAAAGTTACTATAGTCAACATCCAAAACAGGATATATTCCCATAAAACTTTTCTCACAAAGTCAGGTGGTGGACTGATGTGTCTTCTGGGCTGTATTCTGTAGACATCGGTTCCCTGATAATACTGAAATGGTGCTATTCTACAAGTATTGAAATGCCTTCAAATAAATTCCTGAAGTAATGGATCCCTTCCTCTTCTTAACCCCAGGGATAAAGAACTCTGAAAATGGACCTAATTAGCAAACCATCTAAATTATTTCAGAGGCATAGATAAATGGGCAAATTAAATAACTTAGAAAAAGTCTGGTTTGAATTTTTGGTCTGTCCCTTTACAGTAATCACGTTAAGTGGATTGTCATCTCAGACCGTCTTCCCGAAGTTTTGCAGACAAGCCCCCTGAGTCTAAACTTGGGATAGGTAAAGCATTATTATCGTGAGAGTCCATCTCCAAAAAATTTAAAAAGAAAAAAAATTTTTTTTTTTTTTTTTGAGACAGAGCCTCAAGCTGTCACCCTGGATAGAGTGCCGTGGAATCACAGCTCACAGCAACCTCCAATTCCTGGGCTCAAGAGAGTCTCCTGCCTCTGCCTCCCAAGTAGCTGGGACTACAGGCGCCCACCACAACGCCCAGCCATTTTTTGGTTGCAGCTGTCATTGTTGTTTGGCAGGCCCAGGCTGAATTCGAATCCTCCAGCTCGGGTGTACGTGGCTGGCACCTTAGCCATTGAGCCACAGGCATGGAGCCGTAAAAAGAAAATTTTTAACCTGGAAGTTAGACTCAGTCTGTTCCATTTTTCCCAAAATAGCATACTTCAAGAAGTTCCAGAAGGTCGATCACAAAGCAATGGGAATGATTAAAGTTCTCAAAATAAGACTTGTGAAGAATGTTCATAGTCATTAAGGTTATTCAGCTTGAGTAAGAGAAAATGAAGTCCTGAGGCTTCATGAGTTATTACGTAGGCTTAATGTCTTCTGCGATCCCATCTCTGAGTGTCTATCCATCTTTTATAACTCCCTTTTAGAAGGGGATCTACTGAACTGGGTGAGATAAAGGTGTTCAAGCGACCATAAGAAAATAGTCTGATTCTTTAATCATTAGGTATCAATAATCACCCAGAGGAAAATCATTTTATTCTATGAATAAGGAAACTGAACTCCACACAAGCTAAACAAGTTGTTCAAAAGCACCCAGCTATCTGGTGACAGAGCTGGAACCAGAAGTTGAGAAGCTCAACTCCAAAGTCAGTGGTCTCTGTGATGTATCTCAGTGATTCTACAAACCTTTCTATCAAATAGTGATTTGCAACTGACAAAGTGTTCTCTGTATTTGATGTGTCTCTTGATTCTCCCATCAGTTCTGTAAGGTAGGTGGCCTTGTGTGCTGGGTTTTAATCGATGCTTCACCACTAACTAGCTTTAAAAGACAAACATTTAACCTCCCTGAACTTCCATTTCCATCCCCTAACACAGTAATACTTACCTTGTTAGAAGAAGCAGAAGTGACAAAGCATGCAAACCTACTGCATGAAGCTGGAAAGTGGCCATCAAAGCAGGGTTATTATTGCTGTTTTACAGAAAATTCTGAGACTCAGAGCAATGGAGTGACTTGTCCAGGGTTGGGAGCATAAAAAGGGACAGGACGTGAACCTGTCTCTAACTGCCCTCCTTTGTCCAGCGCTCTTTCCACTCTAATCATGTTACCTCCTCCTGCGAGCAGGTCTGGGACAGACAAATGCAGAGGGCGAGGTTGATGTTCTGCAGATGGTTGTGTGTGAAATACCCCTGATCTGGTCTCCATGCTCCCTAATTCTGGCAGATTCCTGCCTCAGGCTAATTCTACTCACCTGTGTGCATATGTATCAAAGAAAGAAAGACCTATTTGAAGGCATGACAATCTTAGACATAGCATCCAGTTACCTCAGTCCACCTGCAGGGAGCTTGGGGGAAGATACAGGGTTCCAAGGCCAGGGCGTCCTTTGGCCAGCACCACCCAGACATTCACAGTCCCCATATCAGGGAACACTAAGCAGAACCATCAGCAGCTCCCTTTTACTTGAGCTTTTTCCTGAGATGTAGTGAGTCCATTACAAGAATCCTACCAGGCCACGGGCTGCAGTTGTGGCTTATTGGAGAGACAATGGGAAGGACTTGCACTCAGAGGAGCCAGGAAAGCGATTAGGTGTCCTCATTTGCTACACACCATGAGAGGTCTTAGGCTTTGTGTGAAAAGCCTGGGTGTGTCGCTTGATTGCTCGAGGTTAAAGGAGGGGACATATGTAAACAGTCAGACACTGTGCCAGATACTTCAACATGAAAATAACGACTGCTACGCGAGACATCCTTTCTTTTTGAGACATCCTTTCAAGTGTTTCCTGTGATCAGCAACTTCAACACTCACAAAACACCTCTTAATTAGGTTACTATTACTCCCCGTTCACAGCTGAGGAAACAGAGATTGAGAAGTTGGGGAAATGCCAGCATCGCACAATTCAGAAGTGTCAGAGACAAGATTTGAACCTGGAATTTTGACTCCAGAACTCTGGGTTTTATTGTTTTGTCCTTAATTTCAGAATATTAAGGGTACATATGTTTCGTTTACATATTTTGTTTTTGTAAAAATTGAGTCAAAGTTCTAAGTGTGCCTGTCACCCATATAGTGTGCACAGTACCCAGTAGGTGCATGGCACCCATCCTCTCTTCTTCCTTCCCCAGCTTGATTTTCATTGAGATTTACTTCCACACATGCACTTCAGCGTTGATAGATTAGTTCTAATTAGTTACTGAGTGCAAATGTTTGTTTCTCCATTCGTATGATCTTTTGCTTAGGAGAATGGTTTCCACTTCCATCCAGGTAGTCACAAAAGATACCACTTCACCAATTTTATGGCTGAATCGTACCATGGTCTGCATATATCACATTTTATTAATCCATTCAAGTATTGGTGGGCACTCAGGTGGTTTCCATGTCATTGTGATTGAGAATTGTGCTGCTATAAATATTCAAGTGCAGGTGTCTTTTTTACAAAATGATCTTTTTTCCTGTGAGTATATATCCAGCAGTGGTTTGTGGGATCAACTGGTAGGTCTTTAATTTCTTTGAGGTATTGTCATACAATTCTCCACAGAGGTTGTACTAGTTTGCAGTCCCACCAACAATGTATAAGAGTTCTTTTCTCTCCAAATCTGTGCCAGTATCTCTTGGTTTTTTCTTAATTTTTGTTGATGTATAACTGACATCAATAAACTGAATTTGGCTCAGCACCTGTAGCTCAAGCTGCTAAGGCTCCAGCCATATACACTAGAGTTGGCAGGTTCGAATCCAGCCCGGACCAGCCAAACAACAATGACAACTGCAACTAAAAAATAGCCAGGCATTGTGGCAGGCACCTATAGTCCCAGCTACTTAGGAGGCTGAGGCAGGAGAATTGCTTAAGCCCAGGAGTTGGAGGTTCTGTGAGCTGTGATGCCATGGCACTCTACCCAGGATGACAGCTTGAGGCTCTGTCTCAAAATAATAATAATAATAATAATAATAATAATAATAATAATAATAAACTGAATTTCTTTACCAGTATGTGATTTGATAAGTTTGGACATATAAAACATATCTGTGGAACCATCACATTTGTTTGTTCGTTTGTTTGTTTATTTTGAGAAAGAGCCTTAAGCCGTCACTCTGGGTACAGTGTTGTGGCATCACAGCTCACAGCAACCTCCAACTCCTGGGCTCAAGCGATTTTCCTGCCTCCACCTCTCAAGTAGCTGGGACTACAGGCACCCACCATGACGTCCAGCTATTTTTTGGTCACAGCTGTCATTGTTGTTTGGCAGGCCCAGGCTGGATTTGAACCCACCAGCTCAGGTGTATGTGGCTGGCGCCTTAGCTGCTTGAACCACAGGTGCCGAACCAAACCATCACATTTGTGATAAGGAATATGTATATATCAATTCCAAAAGTTTGTTCCTGCCTTTCTATCCTTTCTTCCACCAACCCATTCCCAGGTTACCACCAATCTGCTTTCTGACTCCATAGATTCATTTGCCTTTTCTAGAATTTTATATAAATAAGGTCATATAGTATGGACCCTTTTCTATCTTGCTTCTCTCACTTAGCATATTACTTTAGGATTCATCCACGTTGTATCCATAGGTTTTTAAATCTTCATTATTATTGAGTATTATTTCATTATATGGATATAACCACAATTTGTTTATCCATTCACCTGTTCATGGACACATGGGTGTTTCCAGTTTGAGAAGCATTATAAATAAAGCTGTTATGAACATTAGTATGCAAATATTTGTGTGGACATTCTAATCACAACCCACCATAATGCCTACCTCTCTCTGAAGTAGGATCAATACACTTCAGAAGTAAAAAATAGTGGCTGGCATGAAATTCCTTTCTTGAAATTAGATGTTGTCCAAGAGAGAATCCCATAAGAACATGGTCTTATTTCTTTACAGGAGTAATGGCAGAAGAAAAAAGAGAGCCTCTTGGGTACCCCATACCTACACATGGAAACCTTTCTGGAGAGAGTAATGAGCAAAGGTTCTGGGTGCCTGGAATTTGCAGAGTCCAATCTACCTGTCAAGATTTTCAACCTGCTGTATTTGCAGTGCAGTTAGTGGTGATGAATGCCTGGTCTGAACCAGGTCTCGATGTCAACTGAGAGCTAACGCAAACGCTCCAGCAGCTCAGGCAATGAGATCCCTGGATGTTCCCAGAGTCAATGAGACAACTTATCTGATTTACATGCACGGCATTTCAGAGAACTAAAATTTCATCTGCTTCTTCTAAGCATTCATGTGGAGTGAAACCACGTTACTTAAAGTGAAACCCTTCAGTCAAGCTGTTTATAAAATATGCATTGGCTAACAAGGATGGAAAGTCGATAGAAGAGCTCAGAAATCACAGATAATGCCAAGGTGGGGGAATGCATTAGACAGGATGGCAGACACAAGGAATAAAGAAATGAATTGTTTGGGTTAAAACTCTGCCCAGAAGTTTAAATCTTTAATCCATTGTGAGTCAATCTTCATTAGTGGTGAAAGGTGTGGGTTTAATTTCAATCTTCTACAGGTCGCCAGCCAGGTTTCCCAGCACCATTTGTTAAATAGGGAGTCTTTTCCCCACTGAATGTTTTTAATTGTCTTGTCAAAGATGGATTAAAGATTTAAACTTAAGACACGAAACTATAAAAATACTAGAAGAAAGTTCAGGGAACACTCTTGAAAACATCGGCCTGGGTGAATACTTCATGAGGAGGACCTCCCAAGCAATGGAAGCAGTATCAAAAATACACTACTGGGATCTGATGAAACTAAAAAGCTTCTGCACTGCCAAGAACACAGTAAATATTGCTAGCAGAAAACCCTCAGAATGGTAAAGAATATTTGCGAGTTATACCTCCAACAAAGGCTTATTAACCAGAATACACAGAGAACTCCAACGTATTTGCAAGAAAAGAACAAGAGATCCCACCTCAGGATGGGCAAAAGATCTGAAAAGAAACTTCTCTAAAGAAGACAGGCGCACAGCCTTCAGATACATGAAG
>CAUYRH010019580.1:0-19385 GCA_963574655.1 Perodicticus potto
CTGGGCTCAAGAGAGTTCCTGCCTCCGCCTCCTAAGTAGCTGGGACTACAGGCGCCCACCACAACGTCCGGCCGTTTTTTGGTTGCAGCCGTCATTGTTGTTTGGCGGGCCCCTGGGCTGGATTCGAACCCGCCAGCTGAGGTGTACGTGGCTGGCGCCTTAGCCCGTTGAGCCACAGGCGCAGAGCCAAGTGCCGCCTTCTTAAATGTTAACATTTCTCCTCTGGAAACTCCTTTGTGGTGGCATCCCTTGTTTCTTCTCCAGCTCTTTGAAGAGGGGCCATGGGGCACATGTCACAACTGAGTCAGTCTAACTGACCCTGGAGTTTGATGGGAAACTCGCCTTCAGGTGCATCACCGGCACACGCCCCCACACGGGCACAATTGCCAGAGCTTCACAGGGAGCTCCCAAGGGCTGGGCCAGGAGGAGCCCCTCCCATCATGCCAGGGGCCTGGCACTTACTCATCTGTGTGACCAAGCCCCAAAGTGGACGCAAACATTAAACATATATTGCCTGAAATACACGATGGAATGTCTATGTTCCAAATTACTCCTTGAAATTCCTCTACACATCTCCAGTGGAGACACAGTGAAATCTCACAGGCTTTTATGAGTTTTTTCCTGTCCTCATTCACTCCACTATCTTCTCTCCGCTCATCTCTCCACCTCCCTTTTCCTCTCTTCCCCGGTCTCCCACCCCCACCAGGTCAAGGGTAAATCCATGTTCTCCAATTCCCCCCGAACATGGTTTTCGGAATAACCTTTAAGACTATCTCACAAGTAGAGACAAATCTCTAGGAAATATCTGAACCCTCACTCTGAGAACCTGGAGCACAGCTCGTAGGACCAAGGTGGCAGTGCCCCCCATGCCGAGCAGTGACGAGGCTCTGCCCTTCCCCTCCTTCCTTGTCTGGGCACATTGTTCCTACCAAAACCATGAAAACTGGAACGTAAACCCTCATTCCTTTCCCCTACCCATTTTCTTTCTTTCTTTTTTTTTCTTAGAGACAGCGTCTCACTTTATGGCCCTCGGTAGAGTACTGTGGTATCACAGCTCACAGCAACATCCAACTCCTGGGATTCTCTTGACAAAGCCTCCCGAGTAGCTGGGACTACAGGCGCTCACCACAATGCCCAGCTATTTTTTTGTCGCATTTCAGCCGGGGCCGAGTTTGAACCCGCGACCCTTGGTATATGGGGCTGGCAATCTACTCACTGAGCCACAGGCGCTGCCCTCCCCTACCCATTTTCATTGATTAAATCTGAAATGTTTCATTTTGCTTTCCTATGGAGTTCAACAGTTTCTTTAAAGAAACAAAAGTTTAAGGTACCTCTATTTTTGACAAGGGAGAATTATTTTGCTACACTTTAATTTATAAAAAATACAACTTACCCCAAAGGACACTATTTAAACAAGCTGGGGGACAAACGTGAGGCAGAGAAGGGAGTTTTTTCCTATTACCAATTTTTCTTCTTTTTGGCAGGAACAGTTTAAAAGAAATGGGTCAGTTTCATGCCGCTATTGAAAAACGTTCCCCAAACAGTGCTAGTTAGTGTCTTTGTCTGTTTTCTACATAAAGAGTGTTTCGTGAGCGACACGCCCCAGCAGCACCAGAGCTTGGGAACCTCGATCTGTTCCAGAAACCAGAATTCCCACAGAACTACATAAAGTGCTGCTATCGGGTTACCAGCTCTCCACAACTGCCTAGTAACAGAGAGTCCGGGGCGCTGCCGAAGGGAGAGGTCATTACCAAGGGAATAATTTAGGCTGAGCGGTTGCCGCACTTAGGGATTAACATGCTCAGCTCATGGGCAGGCCAGTTCCCACCTAAATATTTAATCCCAGGCCAAAAATATCCACGATTAAATTTTCCACAGTCTTTCCCTCCTCTCTAAGGTAATATTGTATATTAGTTGCTTCTATGACACAAGGGTCAAGGAAAGGAAAGTGTTTAATCGAACACTTGTTTTCATGCCTCTGAAATGTCTTGATCTCAGAATTCCTAAAATGGTTTCTGACAAGATCTGATTTTTCCTTTGTAGTGCAAAAAATTGCTTGTTTACTTTTTTATAACAGATTCAGGAAGTCAGGATAGTTATGATGATGGCGGCTTGTGCCTAAACGTAATTATGCTTTTTTTTTTCCTTTGGAGATGAGGTCCCATTGTGTGGCCCAGGCTGGAGTGCAGTGGCTATTCACAGGTGAGATGATAGTGTAAAACAACCTCAAACCACTGGGTTTAGGAAATCCCCTTGCCTCAGCCTCCCAAGTAGCTGGGACTACACGTGCACACTGGCACGCCTGGCTTCAACGTAGTCATTTTTATACCAGATTTCAACCTGTATCTGTTCTTGTTCCTAATTCATTACTCAGCCCCAGATCCTGACCTGAAATGGGCCAGGCTGACTCCTAGAATTTATGGATTTTATTCATGCCAGATTACATGGTTGAATACAGATTTCATAGACGTGATGGATGAAAGTGGAATATTTAGAAGACAAGATCTAATTCTGTTTGTTTTTGTTTGAGACAGAGTCTTATTCTATCACCCTTGAGAGAGTGCTGTGGCTTCATAGCTCACAGTAACCTCAAACTCCTGGGTTTAAGCAATCCTCTTTCCTTAGCCTCCTGGGTAGCTGGGACTACAGGCGCCCACCACCACACACAGCTAATTTTTCTATTTTTAGTAGAGACAGGATCTTGCTCTTGTTCAGGCTGGTCTCAAGTGATCTCCTACCTCTGCCTCCCGGAGTGCTAGGATTACAGGCATGAATAGTAGCCCTCTAATTCTGTTTAACGTGGTTGGTAGTATTTCTAGTATGCATTGAAGGTCCCAGGAGTGAAGCTCAATCTGGATCACTAGGATTTAGTAGAATTATGCCATAGGTATGAGAAAAATCTGGAATTTGATTCCCTATGTTCATTTCGTATTCACACCATACACACCCCTAAAGTGGTCCTGCCTGGCCCAGAGTTCCCACCGTCACAGCCATGGTGGGCCACCTCCTCTGGCCCTGCCTGACCAGACCTCTGAGACTCCTCATCTCATGTCTTGAGCCTGACTGATCATCACCCTACCTCCTAGCTCCCAGGTGTAGTCTAGGTCACCGTTTACCTCTCCTAATGGCAAATTGCTTGGCTGAAAATTATCCAGATGTCCTGCACAACTAAGTGGGCAAGAAGTTAAATAGTCTTGGATAATGATGATTTTCAAAGATTTTTTTTCCTAAGTACCAAATGTTCTTCCAATTAAATCTCATGCAAATGCTCAGTATCTAAGACAGATGAACACGGCACTGTGAAGACATCCCACCACAATGTCACGTCAACCCTGAGGAACCTTCACGGCCCCGAAGGCTCCTCTCAACATGGATTGGAAACCATGACAGGACTCTGAAAGGGAAGCGGAAACCAAAAAGTTTGTGGCTTATTTCAACAGCCACTTCACTCAGTAATTGTAGCTTCTGTTCCATGACCTGCCACTGAACCCAAGTTTCTTGGCTCCTACTCAGAGTCAGGGATAGGGGCGACCAAGAATGAAGCTAGCTTCCTATTCCCTTATCCAATCTCTTCTCCAAATCTTTCACCAGCTTTCTGCTCTTGTATGTTCTGTGGGCCTCTACTCAAAGGACCTAGATTCCAGTTCCAGTTCTGCTCCTTTCCAGCTGAGCGTAGGGCTCATTTCAACTCCCCAACACTTGGTTTCTTCCTGACTTGATGGGGATAATAATATCCACTTTATCTGCTTTAAAATGAACATTTAAGTAAGCTAACTGGCCCAGATGCATGCCTATAATCCTACCACTCTGAGAGGCAGGAGGATTGCTTAAGTTCAGGAGGTCAAGATTAGCATGAGCAAGAGCAAGACCCCATTTCTACTAAAAATAGAAAAATTAGCCAGGCGTTATGGCAAGCACCTGTATTTCCAGCTACCCAGGAGGCTGAGACAGGAAGATCTCTTGAACCCAGGATTTTGAGGTTGCTGGGAGTTAGGTTGGCACCATGGCGCTCTAGCCTGGGCAACAGAGTGAGACTCTGACTAAAAAAAAAAAAAAAAAAGCTAACTGTATAAAAGAATCACATAAACTATGTGTTATAAACTTTGAAAGTTATGATTAACATATATGCTGGAGTTAGTGGAGATAAGCGATTTATTGACAAAGATTTTTGGTTAGACTGTAAGCATTGTTCTTAAAACCCCTCTGGCTTTGAAGGCACACATAGAGAATATAAAAGTCGGACACAAGTGACCTGCTTTTTTCCCCCAGCATCCTCCACAATGCTAAGAAGGCAGAGTTGACCTGAGGTCACAAAGTTCAGCATGAGCCAGCAGAAAATTTTAAGGAAGATCACATATTCCTTGGTAAAGTACCACAGAGCAAAAGGTGGTCCCCAAACTAAGGTCCTTACCAGCACTGGGAAAATGATGAATTTCTTGACAACCAGTGTAGGATGTTTGCCCAAACACCTATGTGGGGCTGCAGACAGAGCAAGGCAAGTCTCAGAATCTGTCCTGGGTAATCAGCCTGAAAGTAGCAGCAGCGCTCACGATCGCTTCAATGATTCAAGCAGAAGCTCACAGGATCCTGGAAAGAAGGGTGATGAGGACCAGCAGGGGTCAGGAGGGACCTGTTAGGACAGCAGACTAAGGCGGTCGCTGTTGGAATCATCCCTATGTTAGAGTATTAGTGCACAAGTCAGAACCCCATGGGATCTATGCCACCCTGAGCTGTCAACCCCAGGACCATGGCGGACACCACTGAGCAAAACTGTCTAGGATTATCCTTGTTCATAAAATGAGGACACTCATGATAGTTTATGTCAATTATTTATAACAGTGACTTTCGCAGGAGACTCAAAAATTTCAGTTCTTCCCACTGAGCCGGGTGAGCGTTTCCCACGCAGCCACGATGCCATCTTAGAACCCTTTCTGCGCTGTGCTCCAGGAAGCCGCCTCCAGACACAAGAAGAAACTGATGTTCCTGGCTCAGCCCTTCCTCTCGTCCTTGTCCCCACTCCCCCCACACACTGTTCTGTGAGGAGGGAGTCTGATGCTGAGGGGGCAGAGGGGCTGCCTTTGAAGACCTGTCAGGGCACTGGGCATCACGGTGACGTCGCTCACCACCATCTTTTGAGGTTTTAATAACTCACTATCTCCATGTTAATGTCACTGATCCACTTAGTCAAATCACAGAGAGACGAGGGAAAGGGGAGGGAGGAGGAGGGAAGGGAGGCTCGAGTTCTGTGCAGAGCCGCATTAAGGAAAGGAAACCACAGAGTTTTAGAGATGGATTAAAAAAGACTGAGTTGTCAATGACAAGGCAGATTCTATAGGGCTGAAAAGGATCTAGTGGAACATTAATCATATAACATTGGCAACAACAGCTGGCTCTCCCCTTAATATTCTAATAACTTCTTAATTTGCTAAGCTTCTTGATGATCTCAAGCAGTTGTACGACCCAGGGGCCACGAGGCAGATCTCCTGCTTGGGAGGTGGTGAGTCACTGTTCCAGCGGCCCCAGTGCGCGGCTGTCTGGACTCTGGCCATCCTTGTCCTTCCCCCACCCCCTCCCAGTCTCTCCCTAGACAGATGTTAAGTCCCTTCGCTGGGCCCACTCCCTGCCTGTCTCCGATCCTGTGATTGCTTCACCTTCCCCAGGCTAACATCATCGACCCCAACTGTCCTTTGGGCATCTTCTCCGTGCCCCGCCCAGCCTCTCCTTTCTGTTCTTCGGCCCCTTTCTCTGCCCTCCCTCCCACTCTGTTTTCCATAACCCATTTCTTTCCATTCTTCTCACTCATTCATTTCCTGAGCTCCACCCTTCCTTATTCATCCCAGTTCTCATCTTTTAGGTTTATTTCGCTAGCCATTTTTCTCTTTTTAAATAACACAAAGCTGATATTTCAACTCAAAAGAAAGCATCCTTTGACGTAGACAGCGCTTCACAGCCTGTCTTCTCAAGGGCTTGGCATTTCTCAAGGAGATCTGCATTCAATCTTCATTTCTCCTGTCCATGCATAGACTTTCTATAATGTCACGTAGCTACAGGGTCCAATCTGGGGTTTTTTTCTTATCATTTTACTGCAGTGAGCCGAAGGAAGAAAGAACAATGAGCACATGAACCTGGAAAGTATTTGACTACATAATTTTAATCACCTTCCTGAGCTCTGCATGGCTGGAAGCCAGATTTTACTTCTCCATTTGCGTTCTTATCTCTCCACATTGTTTCTAAGAACATATTCACTCCTTAATGTGCAGAAAACCTGGATTTCAGTAGGGAGAGAAAATCTTGAGCAAATTATTATTTGTTTACTAAATAAGGGAAATAAAAAGATGGGGATAGAAAGGAGCAGAAATAGTATGATCTCCACCCACCCTCCACCCTGCCTCCATCCCCTTCTATCAATCTGCAAATGAAGAGATGGCAGCTGAACTGTGGAAATTGAACCCATTCAATCTAGTTTCTGAAGATTGGGTTGAACTGAGTCTTTCGGTAACACACTACCTGTCACTAGGAAGGAACCCATAAAATTTACAAAGTAGGCGAAGTTTGTCCTCTCTACCTCATCAGTGTGGGCTCCTAGATTCACAAGTCTCCCTGCGCCTGCAGTGCAGAGCAGAGCTAGCTGTCCTGACTCATATCTCCAGAGTGTCAACCCACGTATGTGAAGTGGGAACTCAGCCTCCCAGTGTTTCTGGACCTGTCCAGAGGGTGCCTCCCATGTGCACCCACCCAGTTCTCCCAGCTCATCCACTTCTGCTCCCTCACACATATTTGCTGTCCTGAAGCGACTAAATGCCACACGCAGAGTTATGAGAGTCCCCCTTGCAGGTGGGGAAGAAACCTGTGGTATCCACCACCTGCCACATCTGTCATCCAGGCCCCAGAGTCTACCTGTCCAGAGCTCCTTTCCCCCTCATCCTTCACCCTCCCCTCAGTGAAAATCAGCACACAAAAAAGCCTGATCAGGGTGGCGCCTGTGGCTCATCAAGTGGGGCGCCAGCCCCATATACCGAGGGTGGTGGGTTCAAACCCGGCCTCAGCTGAACTGCAAAACAGAAAAACAGCCGGGTGTTGTGGCGGGTGCCTGTAGTCCCAGCTACTTGGGAGGCTGAGGCAAGAGAATCACCTAAGCCCAGGAGTTGGAGGTTGCTGTGAGCTGTGTGATGCCACAGCACTCTACAGAGGCTGATAAAGGGAGACTGTCTCTACAAAAAAAAAAAAGACTGATCAAGACAGCCTTCACTTTTCCCCCCGAATGTTGATGTATTTTATATATATCTGAGTAGTGATCGAAACATGTTATTTAAAGTCACACAAGGAGCTAATGGAAGAACAAAAATCAAGAGGATAAGGGGGAGACAAAAAAAATTTTTTTCTGACTATTCCCCCTCTTCTTCCTCTCAGCTTTTCTCTACCCCATCTCGCTCTCAGAGCTTCTACTGTTGCTCTGGTTCCCATGGGCTCCTGAGCCCTTGTCCTAAAGCTTTTGCTCTTACCCTAGGCAAAGTGCTCAATTCCTGAATGTTTGAAACTCCTGTCTGTTGGAAAGCAGCTGTGCCCCCCAAGTCAAGGAACAATTTCAAGGTCGCCCCCATCAGGCACTGAAGATGGAAAGCTGGTTAGATGAGACCTGTCATCTTTGACAGAACAGCTTCCATGAACGGCCGGGGGTAGGAGTCTGAACTGTGAGGAGGTTTGTGGAAATTGCCAAACTATCCAGGAAGAGGGAAGCCAAAACAAAGATCCTGCCAAATAAGCAAGAGTATCCTTGAAGAGGCACTTCAGAAAGAAAAAGAAACAGAAAACCAAGAAGGAGGAAATGTGGGGTTCAGGAAACAGAGGGTCCAACCCAGGAGTGCAGTAAAGAGAGGTCTCAGGTGTCAGCCATGAAACAGGCCGATGCTCTGCTGGGAGAAACAGCTTTGCATTTGACAGTGTGACTGAGGGATGAAAAAACTTGAGGAAGTCATGAAAACACATCATTATTTTCTCAAAAAGAAAAAGGCAAAGTGCAGGATGGTTCTCTAGGGATCCCTAGGCAGACCCAGTTCTTCCCCTTTTTTTGCTTGTGATCTAAAGATTATACTGGGAATGTGGCATCTTGAGATGGGGAGAATGGCTGGAGAAGCCTGGGCTCTGTTCCCATCCTGCTCTGTCCCACTGAGTCCCATTATCCCAGGCATAAAACCCAGGAAAAGCTGCTTTTGGGGGGGGTCTCCCAGCTTCTGTGCAAGTACGGCATAGACAGTTGAGACTCCATCTGCCCTGGGCGGCTTTCCTGAGCCTTGAGGAAAACTGGCTTGTGAAGAATTCTGAGCTTGTGTTCCCCTTGTTGCCTGTCTGTAAGTTAAATCTGCTGCATGTAACTTGTTGCCCAAGAGTATGTTCTGTCTCATTAGATGCAGAAGAGTTGGTGATCAGTGCACAGTGAAACTGTTTCACCCAAAGGCTCTGAGAAATGCCAGGAAAAACAAAAATCAAGACCAGAAAGTCATGGTCCAAATGTGAAAAAAATATATAATATAATATAATATAATATAATACAATATAATATAATATTGATGGTATGGTTTTAAAAAATAGATAATATAAGAAAAGAAAATTCATTTGCCCTTGATGCTAAAAAATGTTTCTCTTACATATATCCAAGACCTTTTGGGAAGAAAATGCAATCCTAGCATGCTGCTTGGGTCAGCAGTGAAAGGTATTTACTCAGTCACAGCAGTACAAATGCTCTGTATTCACTTTTATCCTTTAAAATTAATCAGTAGACAAAGCACAGACACCTGGCAACAAAGCATAAATAAATGTCAACTGCTTTAATTGTATAAAAACTGTGCCTATGGTTATAGTTTACAAAAATGGGAATTGAAATACTGACAAAGGATGATGCAGGATGAAAGAAGTAGTGATACAGGTATGTTGTTTAAAGCCACAAAGGTAGTCAACCGAAGAACCAAAAGTTGGACGAGAGATATGTAGAATATAGAAAGGATATGGTGGAGGTTAAGGAAATATAGGAGACAATCAAGGAATGTAAAGATGCAGTAGAAAGTATAAAAAATAGGTTACACGATGGAGAAGAAAGAACCTCAGAGCTAGAGGATAAAGTTTTTGAGTTAATGCAAGTAGTTAAAGAGGCAGAAAAGAAGAGAGAAAAAGCAGACAGGCACTTAGAGAACCATGAGACTTCATGAAGTGTTCAAATATATGAATAATAGGGATTCCTGAAGGGGAAGAAGATTGTCCTAAAGGAACGGAAGCCCTACTAGAGACCATCATAAATGAAAACTTCTCAAGTTTTACTGAAGACCTGGACACACTCCTTTCAGATGGATATCAAATCCCAGGTCATCTCAACTCAAACAGAGCTTCTCCAAGACACATTGTAATGAACCTGTCCAAAGTCAAGATGAAAGAAAAAATTTTGCAAGCAGCCAGGAGTAAGCTCCAACTGACATACAGAGACAAAGCCATTAGGATAACAGCAGACTTTTCAACTGAAACCTTCCAAGCAAGAAGAGGAAGGTCATCCACCTTCAACATTCTTTTTTTTTGAAACAGAGTCTCACTTTGTCATGCCAGTAGATTGCCCTGGCATTATAGCTCACAGCAACCTCTAACTCTTGGACTCAAGTGATTCTCTTGCTTCAGCCTCCCAAATAGCTGAGATTACAGGCACCCACCACAACACCCAGCTATTTTTAGAGATGGGGTCTCACTCTAGGTCAGGCTGGTCTCAAACCAGTGAGCTCATGCAATCTGCCCACCTCAGCTTCCCAAACTCCTGGGATTACAGGCTTGAGCCACCATGCTTGGCCACCCTCAACATTCTTAAATAAAACAATTTTCAGCCCCGGATTCTGTATCCTGCTAAAATAAGCTTCAAAACTGATGGAGAAATCAAATCTTTTGCAGATATACAAGCACTGAGAAAATTCACCACAATATGACCAGTTCTACAGGAAATACTTAGACCTATTCTCAATACTGACCACCACAAAGCACCATCAGCAAAGTAAACACTCAGAAGCTAAAGGTCAAAACACAGTTTCCACAATGGTGCTAAGGATAAAACTACACAATGGACTTCACAAAATAAGACAAATAGATCTCCACCACACTTATCAATTCTCTCAATAAATGTCAATGGACTAAATTCACCACTGAAGAGGCGCAGACTGGCTGATTGGATGGAAAAGCACAAGACATCCATATGCTGTCTCTAGGAGACACACCTGGCCTTGAAGGACAAATCAAGACTCAGGGTTAAGGGATGGAAATCAATATTTCAAGCAAATGGAAATCAGAGGAAAGGAAGGATTGCAATCTTATTTTCAGATACAAGTGGATTTAAAGCAACTAAAGTTAAGAAAGACAAGGATGGACACCTTATACTAGTCAAAGTACTACTATATTGCTTTAAAGTACTTCTCTAGTGTTTTTTTAAAACCATCCTGATTTTAATTTTAATACAATATAAAATTAATATTAAATTATGCCCCACTTTATTTGTGTCTATTCTGGACAAAGAGAACTCAGCAGCCACTGGGGATTAATTTTTTTCTCTCATATTTACCCTACACTATGAGTTCATTTCCCTTGTTCTTATTCCCATGTATTCCAGAATAAAATGGCTGAGGTGCTAACCTCTGCACTAGGATGTCACTTCTTAGAAAACAAACGTCACTATTTTCCGGCTTGTCCATTTACCAGGTCTGGGGAGGCTGGAAATGGACAGGAGGACAGGAAGCATTGTCCCCAATGCACACAAGCCTTCATTTTCTTTTCTTGGATGATGACACTCAGAACATTCTGTTTTCACAGGTGGCCTCATTGCTGAAATGTGAAAGGAAAATTGTGAACAGGGATTTGCAACCTGTTTACCAGTGTTTTCCTGTAACATAGCACTTTCCCCAGCTATGCCTGCCTGGAGGGGAAGACAGGAAGGAAGCAGTGGTGATTGCTCCCCTCTTCTCACTCCCTGTTGCCAACTGGAAGGATCTGAGGTGACGTTCTCAGGCTATCCATTGAGTGCTGGCCTCAGATTAGAAGCTCAGATACTATTGCAGAGCAGCATAGAGTCTGACAACCCTCCTAGGCTACTTACGGTCATGTGTGACCAAGATACATAACTTTCCCCCACTGGCTATGTCCAAATCCAAGTGAATAGACAGTCACCTGCCCTTTCTATCCAAGCATCACGGTGAATGGTGGGTGACACAGCCTTAGGGTCAGGAGGCTGCAACTTAGTCTTTGGTACTACAGTAGCTCTAAAGTGTTAACATCACTTCTGCCAATTCTTAACTTCTTGTAAGGGACTCATTTCTACACTTAGTTTATTTCACAACCACAGAATAAGAAATGCAGGATAAGGTAAACTGATCTTATATCCTTTGAAGCCATCACCAACTTCTGGATCACCTCATGCTGCTGAATACCAGCTGACCATAGAACTTAGACCACTACAGACCGCATTTGATAATCACATGAGTCCAGGTTTTGATAATTAAACCCATTCTGAGATAAGAGGAAAAATGAGAAATAAGATATATAAGGGTCTGCCCAAATGAAAATTCAGTTTCTGAAAGTTAAGTACAAGTAGAACCAAAAAATAGTATCTGACTAGGAGCTGAATAGGGGGCCTTCCATAGGCATGCTGGGCAGCATGCTCATTTCCCTCCTGTATTGCTCCTGCTGGCCACAGGGCCACTCGGAGGAAGATTAGTCAAGGTGAGAGTTTGACCAAGGAGCAAGAGCTACTCTGCTGAGCCTGGGAGGAGCACAGTTCTGTTTCAGCGCCCCCCTCGACAGACACGTGGCGGTCTGGTGGTGACACTGGAGTCTATTTCCCTCATCGTTTAATTAGCAAGTGTTCATTATGTTTCTCTAGAGAATGCCACTCTAGGATGTCATGGGAACTGGCACATTGTACAGTGCAGACTGCAGAAAGGCACACCCCTACCATTTCTGGGAAACATCAAAGAGTATCTTGAACAGCTTCTACCAACTGACGGGATTCTGCTCATTGTCCCAGGATGCCAGGGCTTACCTCTCAGGAGTGTCCCACCATCATTGGGCCCACTGCTCCACAAGGGTCTCTGTGTGGAATGAGCATCACTACTGACTCCCAGGGAAGCTGATTTCTCTGCCACCACTGGTGTTGGAGCTGGCCTTGAATGTGGTTTCTCCTTGTCATTAGGAGGCTGCTCTATGACAACATGCACTGTCCTGGAGTGGTTTCCTAACAATGCTGCCTGATGTTCTCAGCATGTCCCAGGTATTTTTCATGCTTAGATTCCCCTCGTCTCTGTGTTAACTAAGGCATCTCAGCAGGACAGAGCTTGGGTGTCTGACTCTGCCCTCTTTTAGGATGGTTCTTTTCTGGAAAACTTACCTTCTCAGGCTTCTAGGCATATGCTCAGGTACATCTAAATTCTGTGGTGAACCTGGCTCTGATTGCAATGCAAACCACCTTGCTCATTACTGCTGGCCTCCTATGTACTCAAAACTCATACCTGGTCCCATGGCAGAAAATAAGTGGAATGCATTGTGCCTGCACCTGAGAAGCTTAAAAACAGATTGGAAAAATAAAATCTGCACATACAATGGGTAGGGAACAAAGCCAGGAAGGATAGGGGTAAGTGCCTGAATGGGCAATATGGAAATTTAGAGGAGTGAAAGATTGAGAATTGGCTTGTGTTTGGAATCAGAGTGTTCAGGAAGAGCTTATAAAGGAAATATTTGAGCTGTATCCTAAATAATGCTGTATTAGGCAGTCCTTTTAGGTATAAGTGGTGGAAACCCAGTTCAAATTGGCCTAAAGAAGGAATTAAACATTCAGGAATTGACTCTCTTTGGGCGTAGTTAGATGCAGTCACCAGAATTTTTGTCTTTATTTCTATGATATTTTATCTTTAGGCAGAGAAAGACTAGTGAAGGTTTTCCCTAACATGGTCAGGGAAGCATGCTAGTTCATTTTCTTCATGAACAGGATGTTGATTAACAGTGATTGTGACTCACTGAGCCTTTCCTAGGTGTTAGGCAGGTTCATTTTATAGACAAGGACACTGAGACTCAGAGGGATCTCATTGCCTTCCTAAGGTTGCAGAGCCAGGAAGGGGCAGAGCTGGGGCTAATATCATAGTTTTCTAACTGGTGCATCCAAACTTTTCATGATCTTTTTAGCAAATTCACTGCCATGTCTTACCCATCCATGTGGCCATGTTAATGTCTGCCAACACCAGGAATGACCATCTGAGAGCCAGATATACACTGACGGAGCCCCTGGTTGGGCCCACCCTGCTCTGAGACTCTCCCCGATGGATAGCTCAGAGAGCAGCTGGCATGTGAGGGCCACTGAGAACTGCTGCTGCCGTTGTACACTCCATCTTCCTCTGTCAGGCAGCAGCAGCTGCAGAAGGTCCCCCTGGAGTCACAAGACCAGGGTGCACCTGGGGAGTGCAGGAAGGGCAGCTCTGCGCCTTTTTGGTGAATGGACTGAGATCGTGGAGAGTTGTACCCTAGTGACTACAGACCTCTTGTCTTCCTGGTTTCTCTGTGTGTCAGGGTCTGGGTTAAAAAAAAAATGAAAAAGACGGAGACACAGCAAAGCCACAGAATAAGCCCAGGTGGGATGACCTGTAATTGCAAATGGGAAGAGTAAAGGGGAAAACATCTATCTAAAGTGGTTGTCAGAGCTCCTCACACCAAGCAGGTCCTCATAATTTTAAGATAGTCTCATTACTAGTATCACTACAGTTCTACTCTTTATACAACAGCGTAATGATGTGTATGCTGAAGTATTTCTCAATGATTATAACAATCAAGGTGCTTTCGGCAGCAAATAACAGAAGACCTATTGAACTGAGCTTGGCTTAAGTCATAAAAAGACTGATTATTCCAAAGTTAGTAGTAAAGTGGTTCTGACCACTTAATTCAGCATCTCATCTCTGTAACCAGGTGCCTGGTTCTTTCCATCCTGTGAGGACTGCCAAGCTAACTGTCTCAGTTTTTGTCCTCATGCTCATCCTCTAATGGTCAGATGGCGGAGGCAGCTCTAAGTCTGGAAGAGAGAAACTTCCTTCCCTATATCCCGTTTTAAGAATGACAAAAACTTTCCCAGAAGCTTCTCTTCAGACTTTCCCTTCATTTCCATGGCCAAAATTGTATTACTTGTCCATTTCCTAACCAATGAATAACAAAGGAAAATATAATTCTTTTTTTTTTTTGAGACAGAGCCTCAAGCTGTCACCCTGGATAGAGTGCTGTGGCATCACAGCTCACAGCAACCTCCAATTCCTGGGCTCAAGTGAGTCTCCTGTCTCCACCTCCCAAGTAGCTGGGACTACTGGCGCCCACCACAACGCCCGGCCATTTTTTGGTTGCAACCATCATTGTTGTTTGGTGGGCCTGGGCTGGATTTGAACCCACCAGCTCAGGTGTATGTGGCTGACACCTTAGCCACTTGAGCCACAGGCGCCAAGCCAGAAAATATAATTCTTATCGTTGGTTTAGGGCAGTGATTTTCAACCTGTGTGCTGTGGCACACTGGGGTGTCTTGAGAGGATCTTAGGTGTGTCTCAAAAAATGTTAAAGATCATTAATTAAATTATTTTCAAAAGAATTTCAAAGCACAGTAAGTATATTCTTTTTTATTCTTTCTTTTAATCAACATAATTTAAGTGTGCCACGGAAGTTTAACTATAGATAGGTTCAAATGTATAAAAGAGGTTGAAAAACACTGGTCTAGGCAGAAGGGGCAAATATTTCCTGAATCTTGTGGACTTCTGATTCCATAACAAAATCAGGTGAAAGGAATTCAGGTAAAAAGAATGGGGAATGGCCATTGGGAGCACAATCAGCAGCGTCAGCCACTGCAATGGTGCCAGAACTGTCTCTCAACATGTAACCTGATTTCAGCCTATGTTTCTCATGAGTCTAACTTTAGACCCCTTGAGAAGAGCAATAACATCATATTAATTACTGAATTCCCCCCAAAGTGCTCAAAAATTAAATTATTTGTAGTTAAATAAAGGGAGATGACTGCATATTTTTTCCATGGTAATGTTCTCTTTGTATTATAGGAACTGAGAGCTCATGTAATTAATAAAGACAAGATCCCCAGTGGTCATTTGTCCCCTCGCGACTCTTTTTTTTTCCATGTCTATCCTGAGTTAAGGAAGCATGAAACTGTCATTATTGGGGTTGAACCTCACCATGAGAAGAGAGTGGTGACAGCTAAAAAAAGCCTGCTGTCAGAAATTTTTTCTTTCCTGTCTTTATGTTCATATCAAAATTCAAATGTAAAGAAGGAAGTGGGAAGAATGAATACCTTTGTCTGACGAAACAAAAAATAGCAAACATTTTTAATTGAACTAGCCATTGAACTCAAATGATTAAAACTAATTTTCATGAGAAAAACAACTATAAGTCCCTGAATCAAACTCAAAAAACAATTACTAAAATCTAAAATATAAAAAGGTGATGCAGAAGCCTGTGGGGATGGGCAATCTGATTCTATTTACAAAAAATATATATACATTGAATAGGAAAAGTTTAATTTATACTGCAAAAACCACCCCAAAATCTTGGAAATTTTTTATATTGCAACTAAAGTTTATTTTCTCTTCAAACGCAGTGTGTGCATGTCCAGGCAGCGTGCCAGGGCAGCTGTCCTCTGGGCGATGGTTCAGCATTCCAGCTTCATTCAGTCCACATCACCTTCATATCAACAGAACCAGTTGATAATTGTCAGACTGGAGCAAGAAAGGGCTGGGGAGTTGAGATTGGGTTAAAGGCTCCAACCCCCAATTGACATGTGACACTGCAGCTCATTTCTCATTGGCTAAAGCTGGTAATACAGCAATTAAGAAAAAAACTGTTTTTCTGTATTCTCACAATGCTTCTGACACCAAAGGTATGGGGATTTTTTCTCACACCAACCAACTTTCCAATTCCTGTGGACCGTGACTGGATGTTCTAGAATTTAGTTCTGACAGTAACTGCCGGGAGTCAGAGCAGATTCCATGGGTTAAGGTCTCAGTCCCACATGACTGGACCTCACCGAAGGATGCCAAGCATGGGAGCTTCTGTCCCCAAGAAGTCTGGGATGCTTCTGCCCAGCCTGTGGACAAGTTCTTGTACACAACTCTGAAGCTCTCCAAATGATGTTGGTTAATTTTTTTTCCTGTCTTTGAGATAGAGTCTCAGTCACCCTGGGGTTGAGTGCCATGGCATCATAGTTCAGAGCAACCTCAAACTCTTGGGCACAAGTGATCCTATTGCCTTAGCCTCCCAAGTAGCTGGGACTACAGGTGCCCACCACAACACATGGCTATTTTTAAAGACAAAGTCTAGCTCTGGCTCAGGCTGGTCTTGAACTCCTGAGCTGAGGCAATCCACCTGACTCGGCCCTCAAGAGTGCTAGGTTTAATGTGGGACTTGAGAGTTCCAGTCCTCTAGTCATTTGGTTGGTTTCCCTAGCAACCAGTTCTCATCCTGAATCTACTCCAGGATTTCCCCCACCAGTCATCACTTTAGCATACAAAAATATGCTTATAACTTGGGAGATGCCAAGGGTTTTAGGAACTGTGTGCTGGGAAGCAGGGGCAGAGACCAAAGGTATATTTCTTGTTTTGTTTGTTTGTTTGTTTGTTTGTTTACCTTTTCAAATAGATTCCAATTTAATTTTTTATACAGCTTGAAACTGAGGGTTACAACGCATACATTAGAAAAGAAAGTGACATCTTTTCACATAACTTATTTTGAACAGTAAAAAATAACCTTATGTACTTGACTATGAACTTCCATGCAAATGAAGAAGCAACACTGTCAACTAATATATCAATATTTCCAATGTTGGTTATTAACGAGGGTTCAATTTCTGACCATTTATTTATCTTACAAATCTAAAATTTGTTCTCAAAATTAAGTTTTCAAAAAACTGCCTTTTGGAAGTGCTTTTATTTCTTCAGGATAATGGCAACATAAATGTTGAAAAAAATGTGTAAGGTATCAAAGATAGTATGAAAATACATACAGCTACATAAATATGAAAAATATTCCTGCCTTTTCTGATTCCAAGTGCAGATATCTAGCCATCTTCCTTAAATTGTATCAAAAATCTCCAAAGAGCATCTAGGTAACAGGAATATACAGAATCACTCTATAAATAAACAGATAAATTAGAAGTAGAGCTTCTGTCACAATCCATGATGACTATAAAGCAAACAATCTATAGAAACATCCATATTTTGGAAATAGTCACAGAAACACAGGTATTTTTGTTGTTTGAACAACAGCTATTATAATTTTTTAACTCTAAATTCTAATACATCAAAACAAATGGTATTAACATTTCTTTTCCTTTTTTTTTTTTTTTAATTAAATCATAGCTGTGTACATTAGTGCAATCATGGGGTAAAATGTGCTGGCTTCATATACAATCTGAAATATTTTCATCAAACTGTTTAACATAGCCTTCATGGCAAAGGTATATTTCTTATTGTGTCACAATGACCAACAACAAGGGGCAGGAATAATGGACTCCTCCCACATGCCTCGGGAGTGGAGCAGAATTGGTGACTGATGACCAGAGGTAATGCCAATCCACAAATTTTAGTTAGGAAGCAAATTTGTTATGAGTTCAAAATTCCATTAGGTTTACAAAACTTCTAGATATCAAGCAACATTAATAAAAGTAAAAATCTTTGAATCTTCAGAATGAAGGAATTAATAATGGTGTTGGAGGGGTGGAGCAAGATGGCAGCTGAGTAACAGCTTCCTTGCAACTGGGCACAGTGATATTGGGGAGAAAGGACTTCAGGCATCTCTGGCAGGCGGGATCTGCCCAGAAACTTCCCTTTGGGGACACAGGGAGACAGCATGAGACTTCTGGACACCCTGAGGAAGGCAAAAGTGGCGGAGATTCGGCAAGTAGTTGAGTGTGTTCGTTCAGTCTAATCCTGTCGGCAGCTGTGGGTGGGGCAACAGTGGGACTGCAGGCTGGAAAGGCCTTGCCTGTGAGCTGTTTGGGTTTCTTTTGGACTTGGTGCTCAGTTGAACTGCCTTGGGAGAACTTGGGCAAGAGTACAGGGGTCTTTGAGTGTTGTCTGGGGTCCAACTGGGCCACTGAGCCAGACAGAGCTATCAGTGTTTGGTTGTGGGCTGGGTGGAGCCATTGTGGGAGAACTGCCCTGGCAAGCTCCACCCTCAGGGTCACAGAACAAACATCGGGCGGGAGCAAGTAATCTAGTGACTGAGCAGCCTAAAGGCAGGGACTGAAACGCCTTGCAGCCTTAGCCCTCAGGGGCATAGGGTGAGACCGGTTTTTGCACACTGGGTAAGTGGATAGCCACTTAAGGAGTGATCCCAGCCACAAGCACTTTCCTGGGAAAGCTTCTGCTTAGCCCAAGTTAGCAATTTAAAGTGTCTTCTAAGCAGGCTGAGGAGGATTTAAGCTCTTCACCCTGCCAGGTTTGAGAAATCATTAGAGACACTAATAGGGTTACTCCCTACAAATACACAATAACAACAGAGTGATTCTGCCAGGTCTGATCTGGGAGAGACACCTCCCCAACTCTGAGGACAGTCATAGGCAACAGTGAAAAATAATCATAAGGCAGAATCAATAAAAAAATCTGGCAATATGAATAATCAGAGTAGATCAACTCCCCCAAGGAATGACAAGGTAGATACAGCACAGGATCCCTTGCATAAGCAAATGGCTGAGATGTCAGAAGCTGAATTCAGAGTCTGGATAGCAACTAAGATCAGCGCAGTGGAGGAAAAGCTGGAATTAGAATTTCAAGCAGCAATCCAAAAGATGACCCAAAAGATGTCTCAAGAACTGAACGAATTCAAAGACAAAATGACCAAAGATTTTGACATCTTGAAACAAGAAGTTGTAGCCCTCAAAGATCTGAGAAATACAGTAGAATCCCTCAGTAACAGAATGGAGCAAGCAGAAGAAAGGATTTCTGACATTGAAGACAAAGCTTTTGAACACTCCCAAACTTCCAAAGAAGAAGAGAAATGAAAGGCAAAAAAGAATCATTCTCTCAGACAGCTCTGGGATAACTCGAAGAAAACCAATATTTGCCTTATAGGGATACCTGAAAATGATGAAGTGGCATCACAAGGCACAGAGTCTCTTCTTTCTGAGATTATGAAAGAGAACTTTCCAGACATGCCAAGAGATTCTGAAATTCAGACAGCAGACAGTTTCAGAACCCCAGCATGACCCAACCCAAATAAGACATCCTCCAGGCACATCATAATTAAGTTCACAAAAGTTAATATGAAGGAGAAAATTCTGAAAGCAGCCAGATGTAAGAAATCCATTACCTATAAGGGGAAGAATATTAGAATAACTGCAG
>CAUYRH010019584.1:0-60906 GCA_963574655.1 Perodicticus potto
TTACATGAGTGAGAAATGAATTTCTATCATAGCTAAGCCACTAAGATTTTGAGGCATTATCTCTATCTATCTATGTTATCTTGCACAGAACCTGACTTAATAATCCATCAATAAATGATCCTGATGACATCTTTAGCATTAAGAGTTAGATAATTGCAAAACTTCATCTCCACCGAAAAGTTCAAACTTATGGCCCGCCCCCTACGGCTCTTCGCACCAGAGCGGTAACACCTTATTGGCTGTTCTACCATCCTGTCACCTCCCCTAACCGAGTCTATATAAGGTACACTTGTTGTTTGCTCTCTCTCTTCTCTCTCTCCCTCTCTCCCCCTCATGTGTCTCGTGTCTCTCTCTCTCTCTCTCTCTTTCTCCCTTCCTTCTCTCCTCTCCTCGCTTCCCCCGTTTCTCTCTCTCTCCCCTCGTCCTTAATGCTGCTCTGCAGCATCCCCCACCAATAAAGACCTTTCGTACAAGCCTTGGTGTTCTGTGAGGTTTATGCCAGTTGAGTGCCCCCCTTTCATTATTGGAAAAACAAAGACATATGAGTTTAACGAAGAAGACAACACACACAGCAGCCATGTACCTGATACAGACAACAGAAATTCAAAAAGGTCAAAGTCCCCAGCAGCCATGTATCTGATATAGACAATAGAAGTTGAAAAAGGTCAAAGTCCCCAGAGGCAGGGCATCTGAGATAGCTTCACACAGCAGGTCTAGCCAGCAGGTAGACTTGGCTTGTCTTTGAAGAACGGGTATCAGGAATGGATAATGGAGGCACCATTCATTCACCAAGATTTAAAAATACCAACAAGAAATCCCATCTCACGCAGCATCCACCCCCAGGACTGTAGGTCACTTTCACTCTGACTTAAAATTTCTCCATTGCTCATGTCTTCTGACTATGATTTCTAATGCGATCTGGTCCCTGGTTTCCACATAATGGCCTTCAACTATCTGAAACCTCCCCAAATCACTTACATTTCTACTGCCCTCTTCCAGAAGCTCTGGACCAAGCAAGTAAGGACCTATAGCTTCAGAATTTTTGATGTCCTTCCCCTCAGGTCCATTACAGCCCTGAGTCTGTGGTTTTGAGAAAATAGTTGATAAACAAGACTATAGCTCAGTACTTACGTTACTCCAACATTTTTCCACATTCTTTGCAGCCATTGATCAATTAATCTATTTTAATTACCCTTTTCTCTAGTTAGACCTCAAGGCTATACAGGCAAAGAGCTTCATTTCAGAAATCAAAAGTCCAATCAATCCTTCATATTTTAGTCATCACCATGTGAAGAAAGTTTGCAACATAAACATACTGCTCATATTTCCCTCTGCAAATGGTGAATTATAGATAATAATAGGTTTTCTGCAATGATTTATAATTTGCTTTTGCTTTTAACAACCCATACGATTGTCCTCCAGTTTTTGAAAACAGTCAGAGTGCCTATTTTATATGAATAGTAGAAACTACTTTTGTAACTTCCCAGGTTTTCAACTTTCCTGAAAATTTTTCACACAGGCATTGCAATCCTCCAGGGTCAGAAATGCACCACATAGTCCTTGGCAAGGGAAATACACACCAAAGTGTCACACATCATTTTGCATATTTATTAGACAAATGTGACCCACATGCTTAGGGGCAGGGAGAACAGAAAAATGTAACTATTTTGAATTTGGCACCTGAGATCATTTAAAACTCATTTTAATCACAGTGTCAAACATTTGCACTTTGCAGGGAACCTGCTAATGAAGCCATAGGATTCTGAAGACACTCCCATCCCCCATCTCCAAGCTGAATCTGGTTGTTAGAGCAAAAGGAAACATTGGCAAGTGAGTATAGCTCATCATAGTCTTACAGAAACCCCTGTGATGCCACATGGAAATGGCCTGCTCTTCAGAAACACTTAAACCATAGGCTTATAGTGACTCTAGCAGCCAAAACTGGTATTGAAAACTAGTACTGGTACTAGTACTGCAGTGAGTTGGCTGAAGAAAAATCAGAGAGGGCAACAGGGGTCTGTGTGGGTCTCTGTATCCTGACTGGCCAAAATCTAACGATTTCACAAAGAAATACGGAATAATAATATACTTCAGCAGAGGCTAGCATGAGAGGCAGTTGTGTTGCAATTCAAAATGTACTCTGACTTCTTCCAAAGAACAGCTTTGTGTTATTCATTCATTCATTCAACAAATCATTTGCTAAATCAACCTTGTGCTGATCACTGTGTTGGGATCTAGGGATTTAATGCTGAACAAAAATCAGGTGGAACCCTTGCCTTGATGCAGCTTTCAACCTGGTAATAGAGATTTCATACTTCATGCAAACTATAAAAATGCTACGAAGGAGAAGTGCATTATGCTAAAAGGGTAGTACGTGGACCTCTCAGCCCTGGTGTAAGCATAGGATTGCTTACATGCAATCTCATATGCTAATTTCAATGATTAATAGGTCTGCTTGGAGTACAGTCTTGAGAATGCTTCTAAGGTCATGTGCAAGGTCAGAAGGGGAGAATGTCTTAATGAGTGATGTCTGGCACGGGTGCAGAAGGAAGAAGTGGCAATAGGAGTGCTGAGTATTTGACGTGCCCGGTCTCCAGCAAGAGTATATAGTCATTTAGAGCAAAGTGAATCATGGTTATGATTGCACAGTCATCCAGGGGTAGGTCATGGGACAATTATTTAGGGCACTTCTGCTGCTGCTTCCTCCGTCTGCCTATCTCCTGGCTATCTGAGGACTAGTCAGATAACAACAAACTGACCCAGACATGGAGGGAAGTGGAACTCCCGGTCTGGCATAACTGCAGTGACACATGACTTGATTAGACTTTGACTGGGTGTGAGGAAGAAGCCAGTAGCAGCTCCTTCCATGGGAGAACAGGTTCCCATGAAGTTCCTGAGGGGAGAAAGCAGTCAGCCAAAGCAGACATGGGTCCTAGAGAGTAAGGTTGTTCGTTCTAGTTTCTACAGCTCCCTGGGACAATTGCTGTTGCCTCCAATTATAAATCTATATCCAAAGTGACACTCACCTGCCTAAACAGAAAGAAAACCCAGAATGGGCTTAACCACAAAAGATGCAAATTCTCATGATAGGAAAAGTCGGGCAAGATGCTTCAAATCAAACAGGAAAAATGTCTTGGGTGTCTGGAAAATGGAACCCTGAAAAGAGCTTTTGAAAAACGTATGTGAGGGTTGGTGAATATAGACGCTCCATCCTGCCTCAGGGCCCCACACCCATCCTAGAATACTCTGCCCCTCCACACACGTCCTGTGTCCTGCCCCTCCACACACGGGCACACACACATGCACACATCCCATCGTCACGCACTCCAGCTCGCAGGCCTCAAATTAAGTCTCTCTTCAAAGAGATGTCCTTACTGATCCCATCCAAAGTGAATATCCCTTTCTGCCTCGTTATTCCTGTGTCTAAAGCCTATCTGTGTCTTTCCTCCATATCCTTATACCTACCGCAGCAGATGTAAGTACAGCTACAGATAGGTATTTGATTATATTTGATTATTGCCTGGTAATAACAGTCACTCACTACATACTCGGCAAACGAATGAATGAATGGGTAAATGAATGAAGAATACACAAATGCTTCCCTGGGAAGGTCCAGGAATAGAATAAATTATTTGCTTGGGGTTTTTAAGTTGGCAATGAGACCCTTACTCTGGACGTGAGGAGGAGCAATTGAGATGGGTGAGGAGTGGGGATGCCAGGATGATAAGAGACAGGTCTGTGGGTCCTTCTCTTCTGAGGGACGGCACAGCTTGCTTAGAGATTAGCCAGATAAGACTCCAAGATCTCCTGGAGGGGCTGGTTCAGCTGCCAGAACCCAGTGTGGTTCTCTGAAACCACGGGCTGCAGGGTCAGGTGGGAGATGGGCAGGTGGGGCTTCTTGCTCTGAATTTCTGATGCACTATCAGAGGAGCGTTTTCTCACTTTTCAATGCTCTTTCATAAAGTGTGTTTTCTACCACTTTCTCAGGAGAATTGTTAATTCCGGGGGAGTGCTGTGGGCTTTGAGTCATTGAAGCCTGTACAGAAACACCCACTCATTTGCAAATTGGCAAACACTGCCTCCCACAAAGTAGAAAGCTTGATTGAGAGCTTTCAGGAAACAATAGAGTCTGTTTAACAAATCCAGCATTTAATGAACTCCAAATAGTGCACTCTAAAAAATAAGTTAATAAAGCAGCTTTTTAAACTTAAATGCATGCTTATTAGCTTTCTTTTTAAAGTACCATCTGTCACCCCAGTCTGAGCATACTGCTGTTGATTATCACATGATTCATCACTCTGTGATTTCTGAACTATGAATGAAAATGTGGATTGGAACTTTGCAAATGACAACCCTTCTGTGCCTGGGCCAGCTTTCACAAATTATTCAGGACCTTCAAACGGAACAGGTACCTTCTATTGCTTGGCAATTCACATGAAAACAGACAGACAAAAAGTGCAGAACAGACAAGCTCATCTTTCAGACACACCTGCCATGAAATCCTCTTTATTGGGCTCTTTTAAGATCCCAAGATTGTTAAGATTTTCCAATCCATTTGATGGTGTTTTTTAAGAAATAGCAAAACTCGGGGGGATTTTACCCTCACACTTCAAGTCGCGTGCCCCTCCCAACAACCCACCCCATCTTCATCTCAGGAATTGAGGGAGGGCTGGAAAACAGAGAGGGGCTGGGATAGGGCATTGGAATGGGAGGTAATTACCAGAAAAAATAGGAGCCTCCTGCCTTTTATCAGAGCAAGTATCAAATACTATTTGGCCCAAGAACATTTTGTCCCATTCTGTTTCTTATGCAAATCAAACATCTAGAGACCAGCCTGCCACAAAAGTTAAATCCACTTCCCCAACTTCATTCAGCTGGGCCCTGAAAGGAGTATCATGTACCTCACTGTTAGCAGGGTCCCTGCTCCAAGAAATTGTAGGAGAGATCTCTTTCTCTGTCCCAGGATCTTATCGTTATCAGGCTTTTCTAAAAATCCAAAGCACCTGCTCTTTTATTAAAGTGGGCTTCTAAAGAGAAGACTATTACCATTAGAAAACACCCAGAGTTCATGTGAGAACACTGTTGACATGCCCATCCAGCCTGCGGATCCCAACCTCAGATGAATACCTGTACGGCAGTGAGTCCTGGAGTGTTCACTGTGTGCCAGGCACAGCACTAAGCAATTTACATGCATTATTTTATTATATCCTTGTAACAGCTATAAGTGATGGAAAGCCCCTTTTACAGATTTGGAAACTGAAAGCTTAGAAAGGTGAAGCCATTTGCCCAAGATCACGCGTTTGGGAATGTGGCAGAGCCATGACCTCTGCTTCCCCCAGAACCTGTGCTCTTAGTTACAATATCACATAATTCCACACTGGCAACATTAATGTCTAGTGGCTACCCATTCATTATAGTCTCCCTTCGCTGGATTTTCCCAGGTAGAACTAAGCATAGAAACAAAAGGCTTTCCTAATAGAGGGAAAAAAGCCATGTCCGTGCTAGCAGATATATGAGTTATATGTCATTTAATATTCTGAGTAACACTATGTCACAGATACCATCATGTCCTTCCAAGAGAGGAGGAAATTAAGGCTCACAGGAGCTAAGAAACCTGCCCAAGAACACACGGCTAGTCGTGGCTTAGGTGGCTTTGGGCTGCAGGCAGGCAGCAGAGTCTCAGCCTAGCCTTGTCACACCTCACAGCATCTTGCCGGCACCCACCAGACATTTCCACTGGGAAGGAGGAAAGGCGTTTACATCCTCTGCAACCCTTGCCATGAATGAGCTCTGCCCTACTAGGTCAGACATCAGACCATTCTGTTGACCCGCCTGGGTTAAAGTTGGCTGTAAAGAAATACATATTTGAAGACGTGTGAAAAGAATCCTCTTGAAATGGGAATAAACATCCCAACCCACGGAGAAGGGCAAGACTGAACTGTCAGTGATGGATAATGATTGCTGTCCAATCAGAGGACTATTCCTTACACAGCAGGGCTGTTTCCGGCTGCTGTGTCTCAGTCTGCTAATTACTTCCTCTCTCAAGCACCTCCCCCGCCACCACTGGGGCTCCACATTCCCACCACTGTATGTGCTGTTCCCCCTCTCCAGGTCCTCAGGAAAAGAAGCTTCCTCTGAAGCCCCTGCACCTTCCCAGGGCCTACCCCAGTGCCTGGTACACCACAGGGGCCCAGTAAATGTTTCCTTCAAACAGGAGTTAGTGCTAAGCCTCAGGACAGAGAAACTCAGAATTCACAGATATTTGTGTGATCTAAACGTCTTTTCTCTACCAAGGAATGAGCCACAGAGAACAGAATAAAGGTGCTCCTGTTTCCAGGCCATACTACCCTTGATCCTGGTGTCAAAACACTGTTAGTTGTCTTTTCATGTAATCTACTTATTTACTCATTGCCTTACAGTTTACAAGAACCTCCACATTATCGCTGTCCTGCCCCAGGCGATCAGCCCAGCAATATAGCCTGTATTTTACGGAAAAGGAAACAGTTACAAAAATTTGTAATGGCTTGCCCTATCGCAATTTCCTTAATTCTTTGCCACCATCATTGTAAAACACACCATCATTTTAACAATAGTTTTTGGGGAAATAAAGAAACTCTACCATGTTGCTTATAAGACTCATCCAATGTTCTGAAATATTAAATTATGCACATTCCCAGGAATGTATCTGCAACCTTCATGGGAATAGCCTTTCATCTGTTTTCAGTGGAATGTTGTTGGATAACTAAGGACTGAATTAGAAGAAAGTTCCTTTCAACATTATCACTCTGGGAGACTAACAAAGCTTTAGAACCCGCAAAGGTGAAAAAAATGAAAAAAGCAAAAAAAGAAACCTCAAGGGTGTGCAATTAGAAGTTGCATTTCAAGATGAAGTCCTAGGCATCAGTTTGTTTTTAGAAATTAGAGGGAAGCAAAATCTTTACAACATTTGCAATAACATAAATAGCCTATTTTTTGTTTGAGTTAGCAGATATAACAGTGCTGAACTTGAGTCTTCTTAAGTCTGAAGTTTAGTTCACCTCCATGTAAAAATAAGAAAGCAAGAAATAAAGCAAAGAAAGCAAGACTTCAAAGAAAGAACATTGTCACCTGGAGCTGTGTAGGCAACAATAAAATAACTATTTGCGTTTGGAGTTATTTTTTCCAATCAATTTTTTCTTTCAATCATGGTCGAAGTTGTTTAAAAACAAAAAGTTTATCCAACTCTGCAAAGTGAAAGAAAAGAGACCCAAACGGTAACTGAGCTTCCCATCTGATTGCTGTGCGAGGTGCCTTTGATTCCCCCCACGGAGGATAAGCGCGCTCATTGTGACTTATCTGGAGTTGGTTTCTTTTACACCCTCGAGCTATAAAAAGCTAAGCTGGGCCTGGGGATAGGGACTTGGGGAGCAGAGGCAGCATCCACAGTGCCGAGAGGATGAAACATAAGAACACGGGCAACTGCAGGTGTCACTGACGTGCCCAGTGGTACGAGCCCCACTTTTTGCCTCTCAGTGATTAAAAGGGACCCTTAGAAACAGGGGTTGACATCATTGGTCTCCCTGGGAAATTTCCCCAAGACCATGTGTGCTGCTTTTGTTCTTAACCTTGATTTTAACTGTTTGTTCATGTTTCTGACCTAGAATGATTGAGGCCCGGGCCCTGGAAAGACCATAAGCATTCGGCCAGCTTGGTTGGGCCACCTGGCGAAGACCAGAGCTGAGAAGCAATGGTGACGAGGGCCTTTGTCCTGCTGGCCATCTTTGCAGAAGCCTCTATGAAGTCGTGCACTCCCAACAAAGCAGGTATGCCCTGGGGCGGATCCATCTTCCTAGAAAGAAACATTTCCTGAAGCTTTCCTTTGCAATGCTCAGAGCTCTGTGCTCACCTTTGTATAAAAATGCAATTATGTGGCCAAGTAGAAAGCGCAGAAGCCCCCCAGTACCAATCATTCCTTTCCCACAGGAAACAAAAATATATTAGATGAACTTTTTTTCTGGTATAAATTTAAGAAGTACAAGTGCAATTTGTTACATGTATAAACTTTAAGACTTTTAAAATTAGAGAATACTTACTTTGTCTCACTCTTCTCCTTCTCTCTCTGTATATACATATATTTAAAACATTTTCACATTTTTTATTTGACTGTTGAGATTCTGTCCTGTGCCATATATCAGTGATTTACAATATTTTGTATGAAATTGATACTTTAAAATTTTAAGTTAAGTGCTCATTTTCACGGAGATTTTAAATACGTGTGTGTGTGTGTGTGTGTGTACTACAAATACATGAGACATCTAATCTGTGGCTTCACAGGTACACTCCTTAAAGTTGTGAAATGGACCAATTTTAAATACATATTAAGGTAGTACAGTTATTAAACAGATGTAGAAAGAAGCATAAAAGTGGAACTTCAATAACCCAGGGAAAACTTTGATCCCTGCCGCTACACAATAGGAGGAGAGTATTATTTTAACCTACTGCTCAGCTAGTTTGGGAGTGGCAGGAATCCACTGATCTTTACGTAGATTGATATGATTAGCAAATCTGATTTCAAACTGCACGTGCCCTTTCCAGATGTCATTCTTGTGTTTTGTTATCCCAAAACCATCATCACCAAAATCCCCGAGTGTCCCTACGGATGGGAAGTGCATCAGCTGGCTCTCGGAGGGCTGTGCTACAACGGGGTGCACGAAGGAGGTTACTACCAATTTGTGATTCCAGACTTATCTCCCAAGAACAAGTCCTACTGCGGAACCCAGTCAGAGGTAAGGCCAGGCTGCAGAATTCAGAGCAGCTTAAGACAGGCTGTTCATTCTTGGGCAGCTGGGCCCAAGGGTGAGATGCTTGCTGGGATGGTAGTGTTATCTGAAATCTTCTCTTCTGCCTAGTTTAGGTAACTCCTGAAGCTTGTTGTTCATTCTCCTAATTTGCTGCCAGTACTAGCCAGGTTACCCTCTGTGAGTGGGAGAACTTCAGGTTCTGAACTTGTGCTCACAAGTTGCTATCCTTCCTGGGTTAGATGAGTCAACCTGTGCCTTTTGATGTGGTGATAAAGTGCGTTTGGAAGAACGTTTTAAAGGCCCGGCTAAACTATGACACAATACATAACAATACATAACTTGGTCTCATGAAGTGCTCAGGGAGGAGCATCATAGAATTATAAGAAAATGCAGCTGTGCCCGTAGCTCAGCGGATAGGGTGCCGGCCACATCCACCGAGGCTGGTGGGTTCAAACCCAACCCGGGACTACTAAACAATAATGACAACTGCAACAACAACAACAACAAAAAAAAATTGCCAGGCATTGTGGTGGGCGCCTATAGTCCTAGCTACTTGGGAGGCTGAGGCAAGAGAATCGCTTAAGCCCAAGAGTTTCAGGTCACTGTGAGCTATGACGCCAGGACACTCTACCGAGGGCAACAGCTTGAGACTTCATCTCAGAAAAAAAAAAAAAGAAAAGAAAATGCAAACATCCTCTTGCCAAGGATCCTGTGACTGAGGAGAAATCTGAGACTTCCCAACGAAGTCCCTAGTAGGGCCACAGAACCAGTCAGGGTGCAGTGATGAGGGAGGGGTCTCTGGTCCTCCTTCTGCAGTCTAGCATTCCTGCTGCCTGGACTGCCAGAAGACTACACATCTACAGACCTCAGAAGTGAAAGCAAACAGCTTCCAGGGCCACCTCTCCTTCCTAAAAGCCTCACAAAGATTCAATGGTTTGGTGAAAAGAGTCACAGGCATGATTAGCAAAGCATCACATCTTTGAGTATAACTTGGTAAAGTGAACTAGAAATCATCTGTATGGCCTTAGGGTGGTCACTTCTCAAGTGGATATTCAATATCCCTTACAGCTAATATTCTGTATTATTCAAAGGGAGGGGTCTCAGAAATAGTGCTTATGGGCCGGGCACAGTGGCTCATTCCTGTATTCCCAGCTCTTCGGTTGGCTGAGGTCAGAGGATCACTTGAGGCCAGAAGTTTGAAATCAGCCTGGGTAACATGGTGAGACCCCATCTCTAAAAGAAAAAAATAATCAGCCAAGCATAGTGACACACACCTATGGTCTTAGCTACTTGGGAGGCTGAGGCAGGAGGATCACTTGAACACAGGAGCTGGAGGCTGCAGTGAGCTATGATTACACCATTGCACTCCAGGCTGGTGACAGATCAAGACCCTATCTCAAAAAAGAAAAAGAAAGAAAAGAAATAGCACTTACAGTGGGGAGGAAGAAAGAGCAAAGAACTGGGCAGTAACATTCTAGAAATTGGAGATGAGTAAAGCATTAATTTAGGACACTTGGATGGGAGAAAAGGAAAAAAGAAATTGCTACTAGGAAATAGATTTTTGAGCCAGTTCTTTTTGGTCAGAGCCCAATGAGTATACATCGATCTTTTTTTTTACACATACAGCACCAACCTAGATTATTTTAAACACTCTTACTTGAACAAACACAAGAACTCTTTACGAAAATTATCAGCTCGCTGACAGATAAAATGAGTGGATGCTCTCGTCAGTGGCAAACATTCATGTCTCTCCACCGGGCTTTGTCCTGACCCATCTTCATTGACTTTTTCCAGAACCACATTCCCTTCTGGGTTGCCCTGGGCCACTCTGACTGCCTTCTTCCTTTTTCTAGTATAAGCCACCCATCTACCACTTCTACAGCCACATAGTTTCTAATGACAGCACAGTGATCGTAAAAAACCAGCCTGTCAACTACTCCTTCTCCTGTACCTACCACTCCACCTACCTGGTGAACCAGGCTGCCTTCGACCAGAGGTAAGTTGCTCTGCGGCACAGAGGGCTGGCTGCCTTGCGTGTGTGCCACAGTCCCTACCAATCAGGCGTGTTTCAGTCCTTATGCAAAATTCTCTCCCCTTTTCAGAGTGGCCACAGTTCACGTGAAGAACGGGAGCATGGGCACATTTGAAAGCCAATTGTCTCTCAACTTCTACACTGTAAGTGCTCGCCAGGTTCCCTTACTGCCCTGTGGACTCGCCAGGACATGATGGGATGCTTCCACGGGGTTCACTTTTTCCCTAGCTCTATGGAGAGCCTCACTCTTAAATTCAAGTTGAGATGTAAGCTTTGAGTTATCTTTAAATCTCTTTGAAGACTAGGTATAGAATGATGTCAGATTCATAGACTGGATAGAAGAGCTGAAAAGTGCCACAAGAGAGAGAAGGTCAACCTTCCCATTTTAGAGATGGGAAAACTGAGGGCAAGGTCAATATTAAGCGTGCCAATGTAGGACTCATAATCAAGATTAGTTTCCACTGCAACCCTCTCCATAGATTTCTGCTCTTCTTAAAACATTTGGCATATGGAATTGAGTTTCCTGACTGGGACAGGACTAAGGAGAAGGGTTGGGCTGCTGCCTGATTCTCTGTTCTCTGAAGCCTTTCAGTTAGTGGGACTCTTTGCTGTCAAATTTAGGCAGGCTGCCTATGTTGACATTGAAGTGAATGGCACACTTTGGTGTCTCTCAAAATAAAGTGCTCTGGAGAAACTAAATATGCAATGGCCACTAGCCCGGCTGCTCTGCTGTAGAAGGGGTGCTTTGTTTTTTAAGCCTGCTACTTCCAGTGAGGACACATGCACATAGATACACTAGCCCAGCTGGCCAGAGGAGCATGCAGGCAGAAAAAGAAACCTTTATGTGGATCACTAAAACCAGAAGACATCCTTAGAGGGCTTCCTGTACAACCCATTCATTTCCCAAAGGGAAAAAACTGTCCTACCTGGAACTCCACCAACTTTGAACTCTGAACTTGCTTCACCTGCTGCCTAGAAACTACTAACCCTGCTGAACTCAGAAGGGGAGAGATGAAAGGGATTCTAGAATAACCTAGCCCATTTCACAGACGAGGATCTGAAGCCCAGAGGAAATGATTAGGCCACGATCAGACAGGCAATCCAGACCAGTGCCCAGTCTAGATCTCCTAACAATAGTCATTCCCGTGGTGAGAATGAAACTTAAATTTCAGGATCCCTTGCACAAGCCCCTTTCAAAGCCGTGTGCCTAATTTTGTTTTGAAAATTTCAATTCTTTCTATTAAAGAGGGATCCCCAAATTATATAAGCTTCAAGGTTTCACAGAATCTAGATCGGCCACCTCCCAATAGTGATTAAGAAAGAGGAATCTCGTCCCGCCCCGCGACCTATCGTGGGGGAAAGTAAATACAGTGTGGGCCGCCAGGGTGATGACAGGGTGTCTAAACCCCTGTGGTCACTGATGAAGTCTGTCCAGAGAGGAAAACAGGCTTCCACACACTGACAGCAGTCTCAGGGGACTTCCTAATGACAGGCTGCCTTTACTACTGAGTACATGTCTAGAAGGGAATCATTGTTATTTAAACCAGATAAAATTATAGATAAGATCCTACGAAGGTTTTCAAACAGTTGGCAATAAAGAGATGTCAGGATTGTTGAAAATCATCCCCCATCATCAGCGTGTTGAGCTGAGTTTCAGATATAAACCAAACCTTAGAACTGGAAAGAACTCATTAAAAACACAAATAAATAAAAGGCATGCTATCTAAGCTGGATAAACAGAAATAAACTAACAGGATGCCTCCTTGAACTAGTATAGAAATGAGGCGCAGGCCTCTGCTGAAGGCCACCAATCCCCTCCAGGACAAAAGGACCCCAGCAAACAGGGAGCGTGTTACACAGACACGTTTGTGCTGACTAATATTCCCACCTCGCTTTCCTATCCGGACCCGTGGGGCTTATCGCATTTTCTTCTCCCTTCCTCTGCTTTGAGAGCATTCTTGTGTGTTTCTGAAGTAACAACTGCTCCTGCATATATTTCCATCCAATTACCAGAAACAGAGCAGTGCCCCAGACGGTACAATGGAATCTGCTCACTGCTAATTGCTCAGGATTCCAAGAGCTCCGAGTGCTGGGCACCACAAGCACCACTTGTTCTTGGTGCTTCCTCTTTCTTTTCTCCCCACGGCCTTCCCGCTCAGTCTTGCCAACGGCCTGTGGTTGGTTCCCAGAGAAAAGTCATTTTGACTCCCAATAAAAAACAAAGAGAGGTAGTCAGCTTACAGAAGCGGCCCAGTCCTATAGTTAGGAAAATGGGTTTTGCCATCAGGCCATTAGTTGGAAGCCGTGTTCCACATTTACTAGTTATATGACTTTGGGCGAGTAAGTCAAACTCTCTGGCATCCATCTCTGCATTTGTTAAATAGTGATAATGATAGCATTTACCCTGTAGGTTTGTTATAGTGAGTACATGAAATCATCTTTAGGAAGGTCTTAGTAAGTACCTAAGAAAGTAGCCATTCCCGGGGACTTGGACTCTATTTAAACCAGAAGTTCTGAGGGCTCCTAGCATTGTTACCCCTGTAAGGCTGAACATTAGTGTCAGTGTGGGATTTGGTTGACTTTAATTCAGTCAAAACAGTACTGATCATTCCCCTGAGAGAAAGGAAAAAGCCTGGGTTGGAACAAATGCAAACAATAGAAGCCAAAATCACAGACTGAAAAAGTCAAAACAAACCTTAGAGGTGAACAAATTTGACTTTCCACCAAAGCCCAAAACCCTTCTATAGAATTCCTAAGGGGCGGCCTCCCCATCTCTTCCAGAGACAATGGTGATTCGGGCCTTCCCATCTAAGACCAGCATATGAAATCTGACACCCTGAACTCCTGCCCATTGACCTGGTTGAAATAATACCCTAGGATTATGTTGCTGACAGCCGTTCAAATATCTCCAGCTAGGCTCGGCGCCTGTGGCTCAACGGGCTAAGGCACCAGCCACGTACACCTGAGCTGGCAGGTTCGAATCCAGCCCGGGCCCACCAAACAACAATAACGGCTGCAACCAAAACACGGCCTGGTGTTGTAGTGGGCGCCTGTAGTCCCAGCTATTTGGGAGGCGGAGGAAAGAGACTCGCTTGAGCCCAGGAGTTGGAGGTTGCTGTGAGCTATGATGCCACAGCACTCTACCCAGGGTGACAGCTTGAGGCTCTGTCTCAAAAAAAAAAAAAAAAAAAAAAAAATCTCCAGCTAAATACTGTTTGTGGTTCATTTACCAACCTAGTCCCTCCTCCCTGAATATGACAGTTGGTCAGGGCCTCTATTTTAAAAGATGGAGCCCAGAATTGAAATGCTATGTTCCAGACCTTGTCGGACCAATGCAGGACACGGCGGGTCAGAGGTGACCTAGGTTCTGGAATAATTTTTTTGCTTTTTCAAAAGCAAGTTCTAGATTTTTCCACATGAACTATTGTTAACCAATTTGTATCCATCCTTAACTGGTATCACTATCTGGTTGTGACTCAGTCTTTCAGTACAGTGAAGGGACGGGAGTTTTCAAGGCGGTCATCCATTCCCTTTGATAAGTGAGTAGCTCATGTAGTACTTCTAAGTTTCCAGGAATGCCAAAATAAACTTTCCAGGTCCCTCCTCATCCAAGGTTTTGCTTGCCCATGGTCAGACATGGTCCAAAAATATTAAATGAACAATTCACAAGCTTTACATTACACTGCTGTTCTGAGTACATGACGAAGTCTCACACCATCCCACTCTGCTCTTCATGGAGCATAAATGACTTCTTTATTTAGCATTTCTCCACTATAGATACTACCTGTTCATTCACCACTTAGTAGCCATCTCTATACTGAAGAGAGACTCTCCCACCCCAAGCACCAGATCCAAAAAAGTATAGTATATAGTGCGTTCAGTGTGTCCCTGATTTCAGAAGCGTATCCCCCGGGGATAAGGCAGGACTACTTAGTCTGGAAATCAGTTGCTAATTTCATGTTATAAAGAAAGTTGGGAAACATTGCCTACATGTTGGGTGAGAAAGTGGAGAACCTGATCATTCAAAGTTCTTTTTCAGGAATTGAATTAATGGAACAGGTTCTGTTCTCCACTTTGTAACAGAATCAGGCAGCTTCCCCCATGAGTAGAGGCGTTATTCCAGTACTTGAATATTTTGCCAGCTGGGCCCTGGGAGAGGGGAGTTGGACAGAGCTCCTCGGGGTGAGGACTACATTGTGATCCCCAGATACTTCTCATATCTAAAATGACCTCCTGTAACATGAGAAATCTTACAGAATAACAAGGGACCTTACAAATCACTGTAAATCTGCCACTTCAGCCTGCATATTAAGCCAGTAAATCCCTCATGGTTAAGAACATTACTATTTATTTATTGCAACCATTTTAATTGGTGCAAGGGCCTGACAAATGAGACTTTTAGGAGACTGAGCTGGGGAGCCACGGATGGACCTGTTATGTGCAAAATAACGTAAGAGGTCCTAGAAGATGAAAGAGACTGAATCCTCTCAGCAATGCCCCTGTATTTGACATGTAAGGAGTAAGCTTCATCTTAACCAGACATCTCACTCAACATCTGCTCCTCCCACCACTGTCTGCCTATCACAGTTCTATAAATCTCTAAGCCCGATCTTTTAATTAGCACCTGGTCTAGGCTTTATTCTTCTGCTATATAAAGTCACAATGATTAATCCCATTTGCATATGGAGAAACTGAGGTCTGAAGGCTGACTTGCCTGTGGCGTGTCCAAGTTAGCAGTGAGAGCGGGGGTTAGTCCATGGTCCTCACCTTCCCATCGCAACTCTTTTATCTCTGGAGGCCGCAGAGTTGTTTAAGGTTGTCTCTAGAGCCGAATGAACCCAAGATTCAGAGAATGGAGAAACCAGCTTCCTTTGGGTAAGTCCACTGGAAACACTGCTACCATCCCCAGTGATCTGCTCAGAATGGCACCTGAACACCACCCAGGCCAAGCCAGTGATCAGAACCTGCCACTCAAAGTGTGGTGATGCTACCCCCACCCCCACCCCAAGCACCCAGAGCTGCAGCCCTAGGCTTTTCCATTCCCCCAAGACCTCTCTAACCTAATCCCCACCCTTCCTCACTCTCTGCTCCCCACCAGCTCATTCATTCCAGCCTTGCTGTCCTGCCAGGTACCGGGGCCTTTGCCCTGACTCAAGCAGTCTGGCCCAGTAGCTACCGGAACCCCTTCCTCCCTCTCTCCAAGGCTTGCTCAAATGCCACGTCCTCACTGAAGCCTCCCCAGCCACTGTATTTGACATTGCAACCTGACCTTTGTCACATTCCCAGTCTGCCTTATCCTGGTCTACATTTCTATAGCTTCTCTATATAAGGTACCACGTTCCACTGGAACATACTATATACTTGACTTATTCATAGTCTTCCCTACTACAGACTGACCAGCTCACTGGAGACAGTTATCTTCGCTTTTTGTTCATGAATGTATTTCAATATACTGAATAGAGACTATCCCAATAATACATAGGACAGTGTCCGGCACGCACAGTAGGCAGTCGATACGTGTGGGGTTTTTGTTACTGCTGTTTGTAATTTACTGAGAATCAGACGACAGACTTTCCAGCCCAGGCTGAAATCCACTCGGGCAAAAAGTAGAGGTGAACAAGGGCATGAAGGCACTGTACGTGTTCAGTAAAACACAGTGGCTCGGCATCCCTGGGCTCATTTTTTTCCCATCACTCAAATCTCATTGATATACTACAGGTGTTTCTCCATGGCCAGCAAGCACAGAGTATGTGACATCCTTGTCCCTTCTAAGAGAGCACTGGCATCCTAGGAGCTGTGGCTGCTCTGGTCCTGGAGAGGCATTCTGGTCTCACCCACTTATATCTTTGGGTTAATTCTCACCCCTCCCCTATCCCAATTCATCTGCTCCTGCCAGGCCCACCTGCTCAGTCTGAGAAATCTTAACACCTAGTGTCAATTTCCTTCCCAAGAATGCCAAGTTCTCCACCAAGAAAGAAGCCCCCTTTGTCCTGGAAACATCTGAAATTGGCTCAGATCTGTTTGCAGGAGTAGAAGCCAAAGGGTTAAGTGTCAGGTAAGTACATCTCTTCTAGGTTTATATTTTTAAACACAAGGAAAGAAAGCATCTCATCTAGCTGAGATGCTTTTTAACCACCAGATGTTTCTAAGCATAAGACTCTCTGGCTCAAAGTGATGCCATGTGGTTTTACTTCCAGGTTTAAAGTGGTCCTGAACAGCTGTTGGGCCACACCCTCTGCTGACTTCATGTATCCCCTGCAGTGGCAGCTGATCAACAAGGGGTAGGTACCACCATCTAGAGACAGGCCTGAGCACGGCAGCCAGGTGTATCCGGGGCTACTTTGCTCTGCCTTGAGATAACTTGGCAGGAGGAGATAAGCACCTGTTGAGGTGACATCAATGACATCCTTGGTGCTCCCAGGCACAGTACAAGTACTAGGAAATAATCCTTGTGCTTCCCAGGTGCCAGGTGCTATCCTGAGAGTTTGACCCTATATTAACTCATTGAAGCCTTATAACAGGAAAGTGGTTTGACTATTATCCCCATTTTATAGATGAGGAAATTGAGGCACTGGAGAGGGTAAGTGAGGCTGGATAGTCTATATTATTTTTATTATTAAAATTATAAATTTATTCTGAATTATAACAGGGAGCTTTTAAAATCTGGAGTAGAGGACTGAAGTAGTGTGGAACTGCCCCATGGAAAAGCTAGTCTGGACATCACATGAAGTCCTACATAGGATGGTTTAGAAACAGTGCGTGCAAGGTGGGGAGACCAGCTCAGAGGCTGTGACAGGTATCCACGGAGGTGATAAGACGCAAGACGCAAAATGATGTAGCCAAGTGAATAGAAAGGTGGTCATAAAAGAGAGGGAGAAGTTTTTATTTTTCTCAATTTTAATTATTACAGGTACATAATAGTTGTCTGTGTTAAACAGTACATGTGATGTTTCAATACAGGCGTAGAATGTGCAATAATCAAATCAAGGTAATTGGGGCAGCTATCACGTCCAGGATTTGTCATTTCTTTGTGTTAGGGACATTCCAGTTCCGCTCTTAGTTAAAGTATACCCTAATTCTGGTTGACTGTCGTCACTTTGTTGTTCTATCAAATATTGTCCCTTCCATCTAATTATCTACCTCTATTCTGCACCCATTATCCTTTTTCTCAGAGGGAAAAATATTTAGGATCTAATTGGATGGGAGGGTGGAGGGAGTATCCGAGAAATACGTGACAAAGGTGGCTTTGTACCGTTACATCTGTGTACTGCAAAGCTGAGGAGTGGTGCTTGCGGCTGCTGGGAAAGGAAGGTTCGGGCGGGATAAGAGAGCAAAGATTCCCCCTGGGGTCAGGCATGTGCATTTTAAGCTGCAGGTGACAACTGTCAGAAGTACTTAGAATTGTAACTTTGGAAAATAGAAAGGAAGTTGAACCAGACTGGAGGTGTGGGCGTCATCCATACAATGGGTATTAAATAAAGAGGCCTTTGCCCAGACCAAGCAAAACCATCAAACCAAGTAAAAATTAGAGCCAGGGACAACATGGAAATTAATTCACTTCAGACCTTCATTCTTATTTGATAAACACTTACACAGCTCTTACAATATCCTGGGCATTGCTCCATATGGATGCTTTATAAATATCAATTTATTCAAATGTCTTTAAATCATCTCTAAAGTAGATAGTAGATAATAATCATGATTTTATAGATGGGGAAATAGCCACAGACAGACCCAGAAATTTGCTTGAGACCTGGAGCTAGGAAGGAGGGGATCTGGGCTACCACCTGCTGAATGGCCGACTGTCACACCTACACAGCCCAGCAGAGCCCCCCTGCAGAAAAGGGGGCTTCATTTGGGTGCTTCCTTTACATCTGCCTTGATAACGATTCTATTCATTTGGGTTCCGTTAGCAATCGTGCTATCAAATGACTTCAGGAATTCTGGAATACATTCCTGTCCTACAGGGACCTGAAATTACCATCAGGCACTGGGAACCTCTCGCAGGCAGGGGTCATACTGTGCAAAAGCTTCCATTACTCATGGAATCATCTCCCCATAAATAGTTCAGGTGCTGTTGCTCCCACGTGACAGGTGTGTAATATGGCTGGGGTAAAACAAGTGATTTTTTTACCAGTGCTGCAGTCACCAACCCTGGGCGGTAAACCAGTAGTACCAATCTGTGACCTGTTAAGAACCTGGCCACACAGTAGCAGGTGGGCAGCGGGCAAGGGAGCCTCATCTGCATTTACAGCCGCTGGTTTCCCATTGCTCACATCACCACCTGGTCTCCGTCTCCTGTCACATGAGCAGTGCGACATTAGATTCTCACAGGAGCGTGAACCTTACAGTTAACTGCTTGTGCAAGGGATATAGGTTTCACTCTGCTTATAAGTATCTAATGTCCCTGTCCCTGGTCTGTTGAAATGTTTCTGTCTTCCATGAAACAGGTCTCTGGTACCAACAAGGTTGGGGACCACCTCTTTAGTGCACACACGAACTACCTAGGGTTCCTGCTACACATGCAGGTGTGTTGCAAACCGACCAAGTTAGAAGGTCTCTGGGAAACCCTTGGAATCTGCATTTTAGCACAGCCAAATAAGAAGACCTGATCAATTTCTATATTCTGCCTAGTTGACCTGGCACCTTGAGCTTAGAGATACGTGCACAAAACCAGTGCCAAAGGGGAGAAGGGAAAGTCCACTCCCACAATCTCCGAGATGATTTTTGTTCACACTGGGCCCCTTAGGGAAAACTGATTGTTCACGAGTGCCTGGAGAGATTACGATAGATAAATCATCAGAAGGTTTTTAGCACACAGGAGTGCACCAAATACAGTGTACCCATCTCAAAGGGCAATCTCTTGTGGGGAAGGAGACTCAGGCAGTGACAGCCTAAGAGCCTCCTGTGGCTTTCATCTTCCAGAGCTAGCTGACACCAGGGGCAGGTGCTATAACCAGTGCCAAGAGGTAGCAGAGCCAGGCCTCGAGGCCGGCATGCTCTCAGCCTCCTCCCCACCCTCGGACAAAGCTCTGTTTACAGTATTTTCCACTGGCCGACACCATGCGTGGGGCACTGTGGCGGCAAAGAGCTATTTTAAGGACTCACATCTTGAGTTCATACGAGGATCTCAGGTCGATTGACCAAATGATCCTACAAGAGTCTTGTTTCACAACTTGGAAAATGCCCCCAGCTTCACCACCACAGCCAGAAGCAGCTCTGACCCCTGGTGCAGATAGGAAGGCACAGCACTCATCACCTACTCAGGCACCATCAGACTTGCATCCTTAGGTCCTTCTGATGTCCTGTGCTAAGGGAATGCGGTGGGGCTTATCAGGAAATTTCTCTGGGGTAACTGGACTGCTCTCTGGGGGGCTCGGTGGAATTTACGATGAACAGAGAGAGATGCTGCAAACAGCATGACCTTTGGGGCCCACTGTCGTGCTGCCCACGGACCTTAATCTTTTTAATCCATAGGCCTTTCCCTTTAGGAGGACAGATTTGGGGCCCCTTGTCACCTGCAGATGAAAGGCCTCCACACTCAGGTGGGCCTACCTGTACATTCCCAAGAACCACAGTGTCTACACCCAATACCTGGTTAATCGACTGGCACTTAAACAGGCAATTAGCCTGTCTTTGTTAAATGAACAAGTATTTTTCCTTAAACCAGGGTTTCTCAATCTGGCACCGTTGACGTTTTGGGTGGAATTATTCCCTGTTGTGGGACTGTCCAATGCTCTGCAGCAACCTGGCCTTCCCCACTAGACGCCAGCCGCACTGTCTCCTTAGTCTTGACAACCACAATGTCAAGAGAACCACTGGTTCATATAAACGCCCATCTGTGTCTTTTTTGCTTTTATGTTTGTTTTTGCTGAATTATTACCTTTAGGATCTTGGAACTTTAAATAAATATTATATTCTCATTATAGAGAATTTGGAAAAATGTATAAAAATACAAAGAAAAATACAAAAGCTACCACAATCTCAATATTCAGCCAGTGTTAACATTTAGGTGGTCTCCTCTCGGTCATTTTTTCTGTGCTTGTACAGGGTGGCCATAAAGTCACTATTTTAAATTGCACACAAATTTTATGGCCATCTGGATTAAAAATATACCCACGTTGTTATAAAGGCAACTGTATGTTACATACACAATATATACATAACATACATAATTCAAATAACATAACATAAATTCTAATTTCTAGTGGCAAACCCTCATAATACACACATAGAAATGCACTGGGTGTGACTTGAGCTTAAGTGCTTGTGACAACACTGGGAAATGCTGTTTCAGGCACCACTGACTTTGGGACCAAGGTGTGACTTACCCAGATATGTGGCTTCTGGTAAGACCTTGTTTATAGAATGGAGACAGTCCTGTCCTGTCCAGCTGGTATCTCCTCAACTTGACCTCAGGGCATGAGCATCAAGGGACCGAGCTGCCAGGCAAATTGCCTGGGAGGGGCAAAGCGCCTGTGAAGCTACGGGGGAGTGTCACTCTGTGAATGTGTAAATTGGCCCCAACAGCCCCTGCCAGAGCTCCATGAGGTGACAGTTGGTTCTTCCTTCCTTCCAGCTGCCCCACAGATGACACGGTCCTTGTTCATGAGAACGGGAAAGATCACAGGGCAACCTTCCAATTCAACGCTTTCCGGTTCCAGAACATCCCCAAACTCTCCAAGGTCTGGTTACACTGTGAGACGTTCATCTGTGACAGCGAGAAGCTCTCCTGCCCTGTGGTGAGCCGCCTCTGTCCTAAAGGCCAACTCTACCCAAATGGGGGCTATATTTTGAGCTCGGAAATCATAACCAGCCAGTGCAATCTTGCACTGAGGGCTTCCTGGAGGAAATGGCACTGGGCAGGGCAGACACTTCAAAGAGCCGGGGAGACTTAAGGTCTGGGCAGCAGGGACAGACTCTGGACATAACTCAAAAGGAGGGTATTTTCTGTCTTGATTGGACAGCCATCTGTGCGACTCCAGAAAGATGCTGCAGAAAGTCCAGATCCGGAGTCAAGGCCAATTTGACTGTGTGATAGGAAGGTCCAGAAAATCTGTTTTACGAGCTGCCATAAGCCTGGTGCTCACTCAAGTCTGAGAACCACCACCTCAGCTGCTTAAAGGGGTGCAGAATCCCAGACTGTTAGCTTCCCTGGTCTCTTTGGACTGGAGATCTCAGTATTTCCAAAGAGGCTACCCGCCCACATAGTCCACAGTCAACAACAGAAATGAGATTATAATCTCTATTTCCATCACTTCATTTGACCAGAAAATGTCCCTTTATGAGCACAAAGAGAAGAAGGGAAAGAAATCAGAGGGTGCAGGGCGAGGGAGAGGCCAGCAGGGATGTTCTACAGCTGATCAAAGGGTGAGGATTAATACCAGATTTTAAAAAAAGAAAAAGACAGGAAAGTGAACCAGAGCACATTTTTCAAGCATCCACTTCTCAAAGCATTGTGACAGGAGTAACTGTAGGTAAAAGCCTTATTTTAAAAAATGGTTCTTATCAAAAGAAACAGGGGTCAATCCTTGCACCCCCAATGGAAGACCCCTCCCAGCAAGATCTCTTCCACTTGACAAGTTAACAAAGTAAAACTTTCTCCATTTACTCGAGTTGGGAAAAGGGATGAAAAGTCTCTCCCAGGGTTATTTATTTATTTATTTTTTAAGAGGTAACTAATATCAGTTGACTGGGGAATCTTGACTCCATCCAGTTCCTACCTTTTTCTTAAATCTCATTTTCTGTTTCTCTTTTCTCTCCTTTGTTCATTTCTCCCCCGCACACCCTTCCCGGCCCCTCTGGGTCTCCAGACCTGCGATAAAAGGAAACGCCTCCTGCGGGACCAGACCGGGGGCGTCCTGGTGGTGGAGCTGTCGCTGCGGAGTAAGCCACTCCTCTGTTTTCCAAATGCTTGAGTTCTCTCTGGGCTGCGTCCACAGGCACAGCCAGTTTGAGAATTTTGACTAAATTGCCAAACCAGCTGTGCCTGTGGGCACAACCTTCACCTGCTCCTCGAGGCCTCCAGCAGGGGGTGGGGACACGTGCAAGCCACAACCCGGAACCCAGGTTTGTTCACTACCCTGAGAATTTCTATCTATTGGTGGCCTAAATCCCAATGTCTCTGGAAGTGCTGAGCACGCAGTGGACAGTGGTAATAGAAACTGGAACGTGCCAGGAATGTCACATTGCAAGTCCATAAACCTTTCCTGCACCATGCCTGGGCTGGGCGGGGTACAGGACTTCAGAAGTGAGATGCCTGCAGGCCCTGTCCTTAAGGAGCTTATCATCCATCAAAAAGAGAGATGTTCAAAACACTAAGAGAAAGGGGGATTACTCTTGGAGGGGGTGAGGGCAGATGCGATGGGAACACATGATATGCATCCCTAATCCAAAATGTTCCCAAATCCAGAACTTGTGGGGCACCAACATGATGCTCAAAGGAAGTGCTCACTGGATTTCAGATCTTCAGATTAGGGCTGCTCAAATGGTATACTGCAAATATTTCAAAATTTAAAAAAGAAAAAATCTAGCCCCGGCACAGTGGCTCCCACCTGTAATCCTCGTACTTTGGGAGGCCCAAGCAGATGGACTGCTTGAGCTCAAGTGGATATTTTGAGACCAGCATGAGCCAGAGAGTGACCCCACCTCTAAAAATATACAGGCGTTGTGGTGGGCACCTGTAGTCCCAGCTACTTGGTAGGTTGAGGCAAAGAGGATCACTTCAGCCCAAGAGTTTTGAGGTTGCTGTGAGCTGTGATGCCATAGCACTCTACCAAGGGCAACAGAATAACACTTTGTCTCAAAAATAAATAAATGAAATTTAAAATATATATTAAAAAAATAGAAATCTGAAATACTTCTAGTCCCAAGTATTTCAGATAAAGGAAATACCTGTAGATGGAAAGAGGATCCAACCTAGGCTTATCAAAGACCTTGGTTGACAATCTTAAAGTATAGACTGAAGAAGGGTGTGACAGGAAGGGTGGGCAGGGGGCTGTGGCAGGTACAGCTCAGAGGACAGGTGCCCAGCCATGACTTTGCTGCTGCCAGACTTTGGCAACTTTTATGCTCAGAACAGTTTTTATATTTTTATGTGATCCCAAAGAAATGAAAGAACAATGTTTCATGGCATCAAAGTTATATGAAATTCATATTTCAGCGTCTAGAAAGCAAGTTTTGTTAGAACACAGCCAAACTCCTTCACTTAGATATTGTGTACTGCTGTATTCACATTATGACAACAGTGCGGACTACAGGCAGTGGAGGTGTATGGCCCACAGAGCTGACGGCGACTACTGGCTGGTCCTTTCCAGGAAGTTTACCAACCCATGCCTTAGAGAGAAAATGTGAAAGGAAGCCTTTGAAAACCGTGGGATAAACTTTGTCTTCGAGGCAGTGGGATGCCTGGGGAAGATATAGTCAGGTTTATGTTTTAGAAACAGCTCTGAGACTTTTCCTTCCATGATCTTTTCTTTAAGCTTCTGCATTTTCTCTCTTTACTCACTACAGGCAGGGGATTTTCAAGTCTCTATAGCTTCTCAGGTAAGGAAACGATACCCTGGGAAATGTCACGGGGCAATGCTGTTCAAAGACACGTGTTTTAAAAGAAGCTTAAATTTAGTCCCAGCCAAACTTTTAAGGACTAAAAATTACACAATAAAGCACAACTGAGCAGGTGGGGGACAGAGGTAAAGAGGTCTCTCTCCAGCCAGCCCTTAGCCTCTGAAGAGAGGAGGCAGCTAGGCCACACTGATGCAGCAGAACTGGAAGTCTCAGCAAAGCTATCACCCACTGGTTTTGCCAGGGTCTCTGCATTTGGAGAACATGATTTTCAATGCCCTGTGAATTCAACAAACATTTGAGTTCTTGGTATAGCTCTGTCCCTCCTGAACTGAGTGAACTTTGTCAATGACCTCACCCCTTTGTACCCCAGTTTCTTCTGTAAAATTGGACCTATCATTCAGGATTGTGTGAATATTTAACGACAGGGAAGAGCACCGAGCAATGGTCCCCAGCACACAGCAGACACGCAGCAGGGGTGAACCATCACTGTGATGGCTGTGCTGGGTCCTGTGGCCACCACAGTAAACCAGACAGGCAAAGCCCCTGCCTTTCCTAATATGTAAAGCATGTGGGCTGTGAGGGGCACCTGGATTAGAGCTATTAGGGAAGCCCCTAGACTCCTAGAGGAAGGAACATTGCAGCTAAGACTAAGATCTCCCCTGAATGACGAGGAGGTGGTGACATCTTGAGGAGTGGGGTAAGACAGTTCCATTTGTTACCCAACTCTACAGAGGCAGACTTTGCTCTCATAATTACAGAAAAATCACGTAAATCAACTTTTAAAACTTCAATCTTGGACTATAATCTTTAAAGAAAGTTCTGGAATAACACACATCATGTCTATATGATCGAGGTTTAGACTCCCATCGGTCCAAGGTCCATGACCCAGTTTCTTTGTACCGATACCCTAAGCTACCAAATCCCCAAAGGGATGAGCAAAACTGATTTTGTATAAAATGTGCAGAGTTTGGAAGACCTCCTTGGGCCCCCTAAGCTGACTCCGCTAACCCTTTCGTGGAGTTGCCCTGCCCTGGTAGAACTGCTGCTGAGCACCGTCCCTGCCCGCTCTGGCCCACAGGTGTGCTCCACCACCTCATCGTGATGCTGGGGACCTGCGCCGTGCTCGAGGAGTTAGCCGGGCAGCTGCAGCTCCGGTACCCAAAGCCGTCCTCAGCCAGGGAATGACAAAGTCACATTTATTGTGCTGCCAAACAGACAGACAGAAGACCACAGAGCAGATAACAGCATTTTGCCAAATCCGTGCTCCAGTGCATTTTGTGAATTCAGTGATGGTTTTTCGGTGCTGCCCCACTTCTCCCTGTCACTTTCCTGTGCCCTTCCCCTGCAGCCAAAGCGGCAGTCTCCTTTCCCCAGATTGGAGTCTGAGCTGCAGTGTACTCCTTTGAAAGGTATTCTATTTTAAAAGATTAGCACACCCAACCAAGGGCAGCTGAGCATTTTGTGCAGAAAGTAGGACATAACCACAAAGTCAGTGCTAAATACAGAAAGCACAGGAATAGCCACCTTTGCTGTAAGGGACTCTGTGGTTGAGTCTGTATAATTCTACCTAAGGGCCAGAGCTGAGCCCCAGGCAGGAGGTTCCACTCATTCAACCAGTCATGCAGGAGATGAGGTGGGAATCCTAATGGAATATAATAGTTGTGCTCAAAATGAAGTAAACAAATTCCTGAGAACCCATAGTACTAACCTAATTTGTTTTTTATTATAAGGTTTCTTAAATATACATAAACATGATACAGATACATAAACTCCTCATTTTCATAGTTGATATAAATGTCTAAACTCAAAAGAAAATTACAAATTAAATAGGAATAAAACTACAAATAGAATAAAACTCACATTCACTTAACACAAGCACGTGGCATTGCCCAAATGAAACTGCTACTTGCAGCAGGACTGTGGAGTGACTCCCATGACACAGGTTCTCCGAGCGTGGTGACCAAATTTGCACACGCCCTGTGACGCCCAAAGCTCTCTATTTGTTCTACTAAGAAATCTTCATTTGTATGGAATGTTCTGAATTCATGTAACCTTTGCTTGAACACTCAAGCCCATATCTGTTTTTGTCTCATTCATTTATGACCATTAGAACGGAACTAACAAAAGATCAGAAATGCAAGTGCAAATGTTACCAATGAAATCACGAGGTAGCACAACCTCGTATCGTGGTCGCCCCAGTGATCCAGAATATGCTGACATCAATAATTGACATTGTCAACGAAATAAAAACTGAAGGAAACAATCCTGGAATGTGGTAGGGAAAACCGGAGTTCTAAGTTCTTTTCCCAGTCATGTATAGACTTAATTAGTGAGCTTTTCGTTTGAAAACAACACATCAGTTTGTCTTTCTGTATTTAACATATTTGAGAAGTTTTGCAATCTAACAGTTTGATGCTTCTTTTACAACTTTTATTGGTGAACTCAGAAATTAAATTAGTTATTAGATCTCTAGAGACATGAAATACATGTTTATGTAGCAAATAGGTTGGCGTAAAGATGACTCATTATGGCCTAAACTTGTTCTCTAAGCTGATGCTCCCAGCCGGTTTCAGAATCTTCTTTTTGTAAACTCACAATTCTTTTTCATCAGGAAAAACAGGTGACAGACTTTATTGCTCTTAGTTAAAAACTCTTAAATAACATACTTGTAGCCATATTCACAAATCCTTAGTTGTCAGAGTAAAACAATGTTGTATGAGTTTTGCCTTATTTTATCATTATGTTTTATGATCTTGTATCTCTACTTGGTGCTATGGAATAAATAAAGTGCCCGAAACCAATAACCTACTCCTGCAGTTTACAGTGCTAACATATCATGTTGATAGCCAATTCCTCAACCTTCCCAAGGGTATCTACCACTAAAGATTGCTGGACTCACATGTATACCACAGATGTGCATAATAATTCTTCTAGCCTACGTTTACATTTCAAAAACTCCAGAGCTGGGTTTCTGACTGGAGGAGGGAAAGCCATTCTGTATGGTTAACGTTTGGGCAGAAAATGTCTCTCTGGTCATCCCTGTTTATAAATCTCTAAGGAAAAGTACGTTTTCCCCAGGTATCCTTGGCTGTCATAGAAAAAAACATTGGATATAGATTGAAGAAATGGCTCTTATCAAAATTCCAGGATATGATGTCTAAACACTCTTCGTCGCTTTCTCTCTCCCTATGTGTAGACATGTGTCTCTATGCCTATGTGTGTGTATATATAGCTGCACATATACATTTGTGTATTTGCACATGTGCGCACACATGATGTCTGTGTATGTGCACATGTGTATGTATGTTTTTATGTGTAGGTGTGTGTCTGCATCCCAAATGATTATAATGTTCAATAAAAAGACAGAAGTAAAAAAGTCTTTATTACATGAACATGACTTATATTGGCATGTGGCTAGGGCTGGAAGGAAACAGATACTCACATCCACAATACAAATACTAAGATGGGACGATAATAGACCAGCGTCTTTTCTGAGCCCATTCCTTCACCCGTCTATCAATTTCTAATTAATGGATTGCTGTGACCTCTAACACTTTTGTGCATAGTTCTATTAGTCCTTAATATTGCACAAAAGCAACGTGTGCCTCCTTCTCCCTACTGAACTGCAAGCTAAAGATCAAGGGAAGTGTTGTATTCTCTTGTGTCCCCCAGCCAGTGTGATAGCTGGCACAAAGGAAGTGCTTAATAAGTGTTCCTTGAATTAATTAATGTTCATATAAATAGATGGATGCATGGGTGCAAGGATGGATGGATGGTTGGATGGGTGAATGGATGGATGGATAGAAGGATAGTTGGATGGACAGATGGATGGGTGGATAGAAGGATTGTTGGATGGATGGATGGATTTATGAATGAATGGATGGATGGATAGATATATAGATGGATAGGTAGATGGATGGTTGGATGATTGAATGGATGGATGGATGGATGGATGGATGGATGGATGGATGGATGGATGGATGGACTGATAGATGGATGGATGGATGGACAGATAGATGGGTACAAGGAAGGATAGGGACTAGCCCAGATCTCTGAGGCCTCATAACGGAGGTCTTGTTTTCTTTCATGGTTGAGCAAAATGGAGTCCAGAAGTCATCCCAAATAAGAGAAGAAGTCATGGAGCACAAGAAGATAAATATTGGTCCACTGGCCCCAGGTTGGAGTAGCAGGGGAAAACGCCCTTGTCCTCCACCATAAATGCCTCCTGAGCATCTGTCTTGATGCTGAAGGCCTTTGGGGAAGATCAGATCCCCTAACAATGAAAATACAATTATGTTACCAAGCATCTTATAAAATTTGGTGTCAAAGGCATTTAATAAACCAAAAAGTAGTTTATTTTTTCAGTATATAGCCCAAAAAATATCTCCACGAAGGGAGCTCAGAGGTTCAGCAAGAAAGAAAATATTCTTGGTCCCACTGGTTCTCATTCCTTCACTCATGGCAAGTTCAACAGGAAAAGGTCTCAGACACAATATTTCATTCAAATAGCTATGTGCAAAATTCAGGAGCAACCATACAGAGGAGATCTAGATGTAAGAAGTTGCAAGAGATGAAGGAAGAAGTACTGCAAATACATTAATGGTTCAGTAAACCTATTACAGAACCAGGTAATAAAACAACATGGAATCCTCTTCTTTGTGTAGAAGAGAAAATAGTTATAGTAGGAATAGATGGGTACATCTCTGCAGGAGATATATTTTAAGTTAAATTCTTTAGAAATAAATGAAAAACTCCACTTAAAATTCAAGCCTTGACTGTAAGAGTTTCTGCTCAGTCCATAGGACAGAAATTAAGAAATAAATTGAAAACAGGATATTATGCGTTTAGAAGCTGTAATGTTCCCAGGAATTCAGGGCTGGGAACCAGGCCTTCCCACCAACTGCCCTGGGTCTGTGTGCTTGAATTGCCTCCACCTTGTTGGATTTCAGGGATTGTTCACCCCTTACAATCCTTTTCCCAAGATGCCTTCTCCTGGAGGGGGCCCCTATGTCCTTGAAAGGTAATTAGCTGGTAAGGAAGATAAGCACCAAGTTCAGGGTGCAGCCACCTAGCAAAGGAAAGGCAGGGCAGGACTACCACCTCGGCTTCATCTCCCTGCTGCCCCCCTCCCAGAACGAAACTGGGTTCACTGCAAATTTAGGAGTTAATGGGTTGGAAGTACATGGCAGCTAGGGTGGCCGCACAGAATGGGGAGCAACATCCTGCCCCCCAGGAAATGAACTCACAATCTTCAGAGTCCCGGTTTCTCTAGGACCAAACGTTTGGGCAGGAAGAGCAGGCTGACCAGATGGTGCCCCCTAGTGAAGATTTGACTCACACCCCAAAACCACACCTCTTAAATGGTATACTTAATGTTTCCAGAAGGAGGTAGACTTGCCTGTGGCTCCACACCCATCCTGAAAGAAAAACTTACCTCACAAGATCTCCGGGACTTGAGCTTCTTCCTTAGTAAATTTAGGGAGTGAAATAGTGAAGCCTTCTTTGCCTTTCAACCAGAAAGTTGTCTGTTCTCCTTTGCCCTGTGGGAGGCGAAGGCAAGTGCTGAGGGAACACAGGCCAGGGGCTGCCCACGATGTGGGACCTCTGGGACCACAGGAGCTGCTTCCGTGAGGGAAAGGCCTCTTTCCCCACAGAATCCTGATGATTTTCTCAGGCCTGGGTATACAGTCAACAATGGCCTAGGCTGTGAGGGCCTGTGGAGACTAAAGAATGTTGCAAAGAAAATTTTAAAAATAATAATAATAAAATGTGTTGAACTCTCAGGATGAGTGGAGAACCAGGTGAAGCCCCTCACGTCCGTGTCCACCTTTACTCCTCAGACCCACCCTTCTAGGGCAGTATCATCACCACTCCCATTTTACAGACACTAAGAGCAAGCCCTCAAACAGCAGAACAGGATTCTATGCTAGGTCTACACTGCTGCCTTCTAGAACATTCTTCCTCTTACCTGAAGCCCATTGACTGGACACAGTGTGCCTAGGTCAGGCTCGGCAGGTGGGGGGGTTGGTGCCACTCCCTTCCCTTTCACTCCCACCCAAACACCCCGTGTCACAGTGACCACCCACCACTCCCACTGCGAGCGTCTCAGGAGGAGCGCCTGCCCCTCCCCCTTGCCTTGGAAAGAAAAGATGAGACTGAATTGTGGCACATTTCACATACAGACCGAGGCCAGGATGAAGGAAAAGGGCTGCTATTCTTTTACTGTATACAGGTGAGGCCCTAGTACCTCCAAGGCTAACCTCAGGATTTCCTCCCCTCTACCTGGGCACTTTAGACTCAGGTGAGGGGACACAGAGGCCATGAGACACTGTAAGTCCTGGGCTGATGTTACTGATGCTTTGTGTGAGGAACCAGACTGGGGTGTTGGAGAGGAAGCCAGGGGACCATTTGTAGCAGAGACAGGAGCATCCGTCCCATAAGGGGGTGGTCCAGGTGGGACTAAGGTGGTCTCTGCAGGAGGTTCCCTGCTTGACCATCTGAGGGAACTCAAGGAAGAAGACTGGCAGTCACGAGAGCCTCAGAGAGCCCTTCAGGTCTCTACACATCACTGTGTGGAGACTCAGCCGCTCGTTCATCCCACCAAGTCCCTCAACATCTCTATCAGAGACAGTGTGGGGCAGGATTAGGTGGGGAGCTGCCATCTTACCTTGACTGGAATGCTTCCTCTCTTCTGCAAATCATACCCTCCCACTGCCAGCAGGGCGCCTGCCGTGCTCTGGGAGACCTGGATTCGGAGAGCTACCACAAAACATCATGGCCTAGTCAGAAACTCGTCATTGGGACCAGCCTCAAATTCTCCACTCATCAGGACCTCCTAGTAAGCCAATCACAGACAACCCCTGAAGTCTGGGTGAAGACTGAGCCCTCCAACCCTGCCGGCATTGCTGAGACACTGTCGGGAGACCTCAGACCTCAGCGTGTTTCTAAACTCAGATTGGAAATAAAGGGACCAACCAATTCAGTCTGCAAGTTGGTAAACCCCATGGACGGAAGGTTCCCTGGGCTTCTCAGACTCCCTGCGATGGTACCAGAGCTGGGGCATGTTACTGAAAATGAAGTTTGTGACCAGAAATGCAATTAGAATTAGGTTTGGAGCCTATATAAGCAACTCTGCCTTTAAAAAAAAATGTATTCTAAAAATCTTTACTTAAAAGAGAAAATCCTTTTACTTAAAAGAGAAAAAAGCTTTAAATCTGAGAGAGGTTTAAATCTGTGTCTAAGACTCAGACAATGAAGTAATCAGAGGGCAAAATTTTGTGCGTGTATTTTTATAGATTGTAGGAAATTTATAAACTCAAACTAACGTTAACCAAAACTCTTTGAAACTTAAATCACTGACTGATAAATGGCATCAATGTATCTATCAATAGTCAATCCAATAAAATGACTGTAAAGCAAAAGGATGTGAGGTCCCCTAGAGTAGCCAGCCGTAGATTTCTTCTGCACCACCAAGAATGTACTCTACATCGGGGATGGGCAAATTACCACCCACGGGTCAAATCAGGGCCAGTGCTCAGGTTTAAAAACCAAGATAGATTGGAACACGGCCACGCCATTCATTATATAGGGTGTCCATAAAGTTAATTAACAATTAACAACATCATACTATTATAAACTGCAAACAAACTTCATGGACACCCAGTATAGTGTCTACAACTACTTTCAAGCTGCAATAGAAGAGTTAAATAGTCGGGACAGAGACCCTGTGGCCCCTGAAGCCTAACATATTTACTGTCTTCCTTGTACAGAGAAGTTTTTCTGACTCCTGGTCTTCATTTAAATAACTACATTATGTGTGTAAGAGAGGGGGAGACTCATTGGAATGGACAGTCTTAGAAGGAAGAGGCCAGGTGTGTTTATGTAGCAAGCACGGTACAAAGCCCTGTCTATGAAGCCTGTGATCAGTGTTGCCTGAAGTGGGTAATGAACTTATCCTCCAGATGGAAAACAGTAGACGGAATGCAAATGTGTCTTCTAAAAATACCCCTTGGTGAGAGATAGAGGGAACTGGAGGGACAGCAATATTGTGTCTATAATGTACTGTCAGTGATACCCACGCAAACCGCTGCTCTCCATTCTGGATGCCACGTTCACAGTGTCCCCAAACAGACAGTATCTGGGCATGGTGATGCCTACCACGCCAGCCACCACAGGACCTGAGGAATGGAGAACCAAAGGGCAGAACCGTCTGCATTTCCCAAGGCTGGACGCCACAATGCATATAAAGTCAACAAATGCCGTTCAACAAGTATTTCTTAAGAGCCTTCTTGGGGCAAAGTTTGGTAACATGTCTGAGGGTCCACGGACAGGCAACTGACCGAACCCACAAACTCCTGATGGAAAGCAACATGATCAACCAATAACCATGCTATTCGTGAACTTGAGCTGTAAACAAAGCCAAAACTGGCATGAACATTGGAGTGATTACTTCTGATTGGGGATCAGTTTTTATTTTAGTTTGAGCTTTGGAGGAAATCTAGGCGCATAACTGCCTTAGGAATTTGCAGGGACCGGTGCAAAATGGAAATATGGAACTCTTTGTTCAAAGATTATTAAGAATTTTGACAGTAACAGAAGAGCATTAAACCAAGTATAAGCCACATCTGCACAGACCACGTGCCCTGAGTTGACACACACAGAACACATCCAAGGGCCTTGGACACAGAGGAATGGAGGAGAAGTGGCCCCTCACAATGGCCCTCACTGGAGGTCTCTTCTTTATTTTTGGCTCAACACCTTGGAGCTGTTGTGTGTCCTTGTTGCTACCAGGCAGTCTAGCTAACTGGAAAGGCGCATGCAGAGACAAGATGTTACCATTCAACATCCAGGTTCCTAGAGACCTCGGACCTAGAACTCAAACCCAGAACTACCTGTCATCGTGCCCGGACCACATGGCCACCTGTCATCAGTTCTGTCTACCTGTGTGGAGGCCAATCCGGAGCTTGAGCTTCTCCTTGGGCATATGCCCAATCTGGAAGCGGATGGTGGCACTGAGTAAGTGCAGGGACATGGTGGCAATCTCGTGCACGTGCTGGCTCCCATTGCGGATGGGAAGTCCGCTGGCTACCATGTATGCGTCTCCAATGGTCTCAACCTGAGAATAAAGCAACAAAGTGACCTTTGTTTTCCATGAAGGAGGCTAAGGGTGGGGTGGGGTCAGAGACCAACACCCCTCATTTGTCCCCAGTCTTGACCCCCATATATTAGGGTGTCATACTCCTTGACCTCCATCACATGCAAGCCCCAGCATTTCCTCCATTCCCTGCCCTTGACCTAGTTTTCAGCAAAGCCCTCCTTCCCCAAAGCCTTCTCCCCAGTCACTGTTTCCTCTGCCCAGTACACAGTGGTGGTGCCTGGATTTCTCTCATCCAGGCTCAGAACCAGACAGGTAGCAGTGTACTGAGGAAGAGAGTACACATGTATATAACTCGTGTATATAAATGTATGTGTCACTATACATTATATACACATGTGTATAAATGTATGTGTTTGGCTGATCTGTCCTTTTCTCCCTAATTCTTCTAATAAAATCACCTTTCAGACCCTTCATTCACAATAGAAAAATAAATGACAGAGAGAATCATAAAGTTACAGCCATTTCCAAACACATTTGCATTTTAGCAGAATTCAAAGCCGACATGATAAAACGAGAATTTCAGGTAGTAACCAGGCAGTAAAACGCCTCTCCCCTGGTTGACCCCAAATTATACAAAGTTAACCAGTCGATCAGTGTAACTTGCTTCTAGCTTACCTCTCCCCTTTAGAAATGCAAACTAGTTTTAACATTAGCTCAAGCAAAACAGAACTGAGAAGGTAACAGTAAGAGGAATATCCCAGAAGACGCCCTTGTAAGCAGGGCGGTTTCTAGATTTGGGGGGTCTATGCGATCTTCTTTTAAAGGTTACCATCCTTTCTTTCACCCTCAAACAGAGGCATCATTTTGGGGGAACTCTGGGGGATTATCATTAAGGATATGTCATTGTGTCACCAAGATATGACCACACTGTCCCCCAAATCTCACTGTCCCCCGGGACTGCAGATAGGGCCCTGAGACCGTGGTCAGAGCTGGGGCACTTGTGACTGCCCACCAGAAATGTGTGAGCTCAGGCACACAGTACTGTCACTGGAGTCCTGATCTGACCCCATCTAAAGAGTCAGAAAACACACAAAGCAGCCGTCACCACCACCAATTGAATGAAGCCAGATTATTACTGGTTTGGCTCTCCTTCCCACCAAAAATTAGGTTTTACTCTAGGTGGCCATATTCATACACCTGCCAGTGTAGCCCCAGGCAGGCACGTGTTGCTGTCTTCCCTGTAGTCTGATAGTCTAACCTTGGGAGTCCATGTTTGCCCCGAATTAAGGATTGTGATAACAGAAGTGAGACCTGCATGAGCTCCAAAGACAACCTTTAAAGGAGAGTAAACAGGAGCCTCTCTGGATCTGAAGGAAATTTATTCAGGAGGGAAGGGGAGAAATTAGCCAGTAGAAGATCAATGCCTCTTTGAGAGACATGTTTACTGTGAGTTAAAACAATAGAAGAAAACAGAGGGAACGACTAGTGACACTTACAAATGCATACCTCTGTGACTAATCAAGACCTTTTCCAAGAAGACAAACAGAAATAAAATATTGAGTTTCTGCCATGAAGTGACATGACTGACAAGGACCCTTCCTGCTGGTGGATGTCTGGGATCAGATTGGTCCTCAGTCTGCGCTGGAGGCAGCAGAGGGGAAGCTGCGCCTTCCCAGCTGCGAGTGGGTGGCTCACCTTGTACACGTCGTAGGCTGCAATGATGTGATCGAACAAACCATACAGGTCATTGAGGAGCTTCACGACCTGCAGGGGGGAGCTGAGAGAACACAGTTTTGTGAATCCCATGATGTCGGAGAAAAAGATGGTCACAGACTCAAAATGTTCTGGTTCCACAGACTTTCCAGCTATGAGTTGTTCTCCAATGAAGCTGAAACCAGAGAAAGAACCATTTTCAAACAGAATCTTAACTCATCTTGTCTCCTACAGACCCCGCAAGGTTGTCCTCATCAGTCCTTTTGCTTCAATGGCTGAGTTTTTGTTAACAAGGCCCATTATCTAGAGCCATTATCTAGAGGAATTCCTTTGACATCCATTTCTCTAGCTCCACTTTCCAAGATATTTTAGTTGGAGGATATATATATTGGGGGGAGTGAAAAGGGGGAAGCCAGTCACATAAACGCCTTTAACAGAAAGGAGATTCTCCCTGTACATATTGGTTATAGAGTTTGATTGTAAAGACTTGGTCTGTAGATATGGAAGCAGATGTAATCATTAATTAATCCACATATTAATATGTTTATGACAACAAATCCCACATTAAAACTCCCTTCATCTGTTTCTTTTGTCAGGACACGCCAAGAAGTGCACAAGAATTTTAACAGCAAATGCATCTACCAATTGGGGAAGTGCATAGGTGAAAACAAAGCCAAAAATGAAACAATGTTTTAATCTGAAGTCACAGGTCCATATTGGACCCTGCAAAGGTTTTGGTCTTAGAATCTGAAACACCGTAGTTAGCGCCTAGTCGGACTCGTGAATCTAGAGCGCCATCTAGTGGCTTCTCTCTGTTGCAGTAGCCACTCCCAGGTTAAAGACCTACTTAACGTTCTCTTTATTCCCACTGGATTCAGGGCGAATTGCCTCTGTTTCCCTTTATAAACTGTACCAAATTACACACAAAATGCTAGACCCCTTTTTAGAAGACCATGGCACCCTCTTAGGGAAAGAAGCATGGAAATAATCCCTCCATGTGGAGCCGCTCCTTGGACTTCTTTATGGAGGTTCCCAATGCTTTAGAATACCTGGGCAACATGGTGGACAGAAGCTTCTCCACTTTCCTCTTCTCCGCCATCAGCTGGCTGGTCCTCTCTGCCACCGCTTGCTCCAGGTGACTGGCATACACTTCCAGCTTGCTCACCATACTGTCCAGTATGCTCACATGGCTTTAAAAGAATCCAGACATTAACACCTTCTTCCAAGAACCTAGGGCCACAGTGTAACACAGCTTCCAACTACACATTCCAAGAAGCCATGTCTCACACTTAAGGTTTCTTACTTTAGGCCTGCCAATGGACAGCAGGGAAATGACAATGGTAGTGAGGCCATATGACAGACAGAGCCTGCCCTTCACCTCCTCTGTGAACTCCAACTGTATCCTTCATGTCCCGGAGCTTCCGTTGACTTATCCAGAAAATAGGAATAATAATACCTACCTCACTAGTTTGTCGAAGGATTTTAGTGAGGTAATGTGTGTAAGTGTCCAGGATTGTGTCTGCAAATGATGGCCTTAACTTCCCTTCTCCCACCTCTCCAATATTCTCCATCCCACTGAAAATGCAGATTTGATGACAGTCATTCTTGTCAAATCTAAGGGACACTTTCAGATCCTGTAGTTTGTTTTAGAAGGGCCTTCAGAGACCTGATTTATATTCCTCATCTGTTCACATAGGAAAATAGATTTGTCTTAACACGGGGACCATATTTACTGAGTATAAAGTCAGGACTATCAACCAGCTTGAGATGTAATTATGCTAATTAGCTTGCTTTACATTCTGCAAAGTATACATCAATCAAAACATCACAGCACGTTATAAATATAAACAGTATTTCATTTGTCAATTTTAAAAATAATACTCAAAAGTTTTAAATTTCTCAAAACTACTATGATCTGGAAAATTCAGAACATGGGGCTATTTTGTTAAGAATGTACAACTAGCTCTTTTTCTCTCTCTGCCCCCTTCTCCCCCATATCTATCTACCTCTGTCTCCTCTCTCCCCCCTCTTTCCTTCTCTCTCTCTCTCTCTCTCCCCCCTCCTCCTTAATGCTGCTCTGCAGCATCTCCCACCAATAAAGACCTTTCCTACAAAAAAAAAAAAGAATGCACAGCTAAGTGGCCACATCAGGAATAGACACCTGACTCTCAGCCCGGGGACTCTTTCTACCAACACAACACTAACATGGCAGTGTCTTCATATATTCATATGTCAAAAAATGATACAATTCCTTCCTGGTGTGAAGGAAGCTACCATTGAGAAAGTTGATTGAAAGGCATGCATAATTTTTTTTATTTTAAATTAGTATGAGGGAACAAGATTTTAGGATAAATTGTTCTCACTTCCAAGGTAAAATTCAAGTTTCGGGAGAACCCCTCACCCAGGGGAGGTGCTAATTACCCTCACACTGTGCGGGAGAGGTGAGAGCTCACCAAATGCCCTCTCTCCTCCCACCAATTGCCCTTCCCCTTCCCCCTCAACCCTTCACCCCTCACCTCTCCCCCTTGATAAACTATATTTGTGTCGTATCATTTGTATGAATGTATAAGTATTTATATATTGGTTTCATATTAATATTGAGTACATTGGATACTTTTTTTCCTTTTTTTTTTTTTTTTTTTTTTTTTGTAGAGACAGAGTCTCACTTTATTGCCCTCGGTAGAGTGCCGCGGTGTCACACAGCTCACAGCAACCTCCAACTCCTGGGCTTAGGTGATTCTCTTACCTCAGCCTCCCAAGTAGCTGGGACTACAGGCACCTGCCACAACGCCCAGCTATTTTTTTTCCATTCTTGAGATACTTTATTAAGAAGAATGTGCTCCAACTCCATCCAGGTTAACATAAAAGGTATAAAGTCTCCATTTTTTATGGCTGAATAGTATTCCGTGGTGTATATATACCACAATTTGTTAATCCATTCATGGGTTGATGGGCATTTGGGTTGCTTCCACCACTTGCTAACTATGAATTGAGCTGCAATAAACATTCTGCTGCAAATGTCTTTGTGGCAAAATGATTTTTGTTCTTCTGGATAGATACCTAGTAATGGGGTTGTGGAATCAAATGGAAGATCAACTTTTAGTTATTTGAGAATTCTTAATACTTCTTTCCATAAAGGTATTAGTTTGCAATCCCACCAGTGGTGTAGAAGTGTTCCTTTCTCTCCACATCCATGTCAGCATCATTGTGATGTGGGCTAATCCTACTGGAGTTAGGTGACATCTCAAAGTGGTTTCAATCTGCATTTCTTTGATGATTAAGATGATGAGCATTTTTTCACATGTTTGTTGGCCATTCATCTGTCATTTTCAGAGAAGTTCCTGTTCAAGTCTCTTGCCCACATAGAAATGGGGTTGTTTGCTCTTTTCTTATTGATTAATTTGAGTTCTCTATAGATTCTATTATCAGACCATTGTCAGATTCATAATAGGCAAGAACCTTCTCCCATTCTTCAGGCTGTCTGCCTCCTTTAGTTGTAGTACCCTTAGCTGTGCAGAAGCTTTTCAGCTTGATCAAATTCCAGTTGTTTATTTTTGGTGTTGCTACAATTGCCAGGGAGATATTCCTCATAAAATATTTTCCCAGGCCAATATTTTCAAGCATTTTCCCTGTACTGTCTTCTAGAATTTTTATTGTTTCATGTCTTAAATTTAAATCTTTTATCCAGTGAGAATCAATTTTTGTCATCAGTGAGAGGTGTGGGTCCAGTTTCAGTCTTCTATAAGTGGCTAACCAGTTCTCCAGCACTATTTGTTAAATAGGGATTCTTTTCCCCAGTGCATGTTTTTGTTTGGCTTATCAAAGATCATATTGAATGGAGTAAAACTGGAAGCATCTCCACTCAGATCTGGAACTAGACAAAGATGCCCATTGTTACCACTGCTATTCAACATAGTACTGGAAGTTCTAGCCATCACAATCAGGCAAGAGAAGGAGATCAAGAGTATTCAAATGGGAACAAAGGAGGTCAAACTCTTGCTCTTTGCAGATGACATAGTCTTATATCTGAAAAATCTCAGAGACTCAACCACAAAGCTCTTAGATGTGATCAAGGAATATAGTAGGGTCTCAGGACACAAAATCAATACCCACAAATCAGTAGCTTTCATATATGTCAACAACAGTCAAGCTGAGAATAAAATCAAAAACTCTATTCCTTTTAAAGTAGTGCCAAAGAAGATGAAATACCTGGGAATATATTTAACAAAGGCTGTGAAAGATCTCTATAAAGAGAACTACAAAACCTTGAGAATTGAAACAGCAGGAGATGTTAAAATGTTAACAAATAGAAGAACATGTCATAATTGTGTTTGGGAAAAAATCAATATTGTTAAAATGTCTATACTACCCAAAATAATCTACAGATTTAATGCAGTCCCCATCAAAGCACCAATGGCATACTTTAAAGATCTTGAGAAAATAGTACTTCCTTTCGTAAGAATTCAGACAAAATCTGAATTCTTAGCCAATACAATTCTTAGAAATAAACAGCAAACAACCCCATTTCTATGTGGGCAAGAGACTTGAATAGGAACTTCTCTGAAGATGACAGATGAATGGCCAAAAAATGTGAAAAAATGCTCACAATTAGCCAATACAATTCTTAGAAATAAAAACAAATCTGGAGGCATCATGTTGCCAGATTTCAGGTTATACTGCAAGTCTATAGTGATCAAAACAGCATGGTACTGGCACAAAAATAGAGACATAGATCTTTGGAATAGAATAGAGAACCTAGAGATGAACCCAGCCACATATCGTCATCTGATCTTGCATGTAAGTTTTAAAACATATCTACTCCAAGGGTAGTTAATAACTTTTAATCCCCTTTGTTATTCATGACCCTGGGAATGCTGATTTGAAGCTGATTCTGAGGCCATACCAAAACCCCCTGGGCCTGGATTGTTTAAGTATGTCTGGAATGGACAAAGAAGGCAGCAGTATTAGTAATATCAAATCCATTTTGATATGTACAAAATAAAGGGAGAATTTTGCACTTTACTTTAACCAGCAAGTAGCACGAGGATTTGCATGTGGCAGGCACTGAGTATATGGGGAATGAATGAATGAGTGGGTGAGAGATTGGAGAAATGAAGGGAATGAGTCCCACAGAACCAATCACAGCCATAAATTTTAAAATTCTAATGGTTAAATGACTAGGAGAAGTGTCTATTACACATGTAACTCACCCTTTGGGACTGGCTTCTCGTAAAGTTTTCTTGATGCACAGAAAAGTGGGCCTTTTCTCTGGCGATTCATCCCAACATGCCACCACCATGGCCACAATCTTGTCATTGCTCTTCTCCTCCGACAGGGAAGGGCGCAGTGGAACTGACGCTGTGGGGTCTTTGATCTGGTTGATGATTTCTGAAATTCATTTTGACCAAATGTCTGAGCTTTACTATAGTTCGATCTAGGCAGTAATCATGCTCTTAAGTTTATAAACTAAGTTTTATAATAAAATAGGATAGATTGATATTCCAAAGATATCTGGATATTATAACAAAATTATTCTGAATGCTCTTAGAAAATGACAAATTTTAATGTACAACATAGAGGTACCTTCCTAATTAATCTGTTTTTAAACTGAGGTTTTAAAATAGAACTTTTCTTGAGGTGACACATCCTACCTCCATGTGATTTCAGGGGTGTATAAGCATTTGGTGCTGGAAATCCCCCAAAGGGTGCTTTACATAATTTTGCATTCCATATAATGTTCCAGAAAAGCCATTTTAACAAATAATAAATGTTACCATCAGGTCCTGTTTCTCTGTCCAATTTTGTAAACCAACTTTCATTTCCTCATTGGCTCCTCCTGATATTTATTAAAGATCCTGCTTAACCAGATGTTGTAACAAATAATATTTTGAGAATAATGTAAACTGGTTGTGGTAGAAAAACACTGTGGATGCTATACCATGGATGAATCTTAAATGCATATTACTAAGTTAGAGAGTCTAGTCTGAAGAGCTTGATTCTGTTTACATGACATTCTAGAAAAGGCAAAATTATCAAGACAGAAAATAGACCAGAGGCTTCCAAGAGTTTGGGGAGGCAAGAAGGTCAAATAGAGAAAGTGCAGGGAATGATTTTAGCATGGGGAAACTATATTGCATGTCATCACAGTGGTGGATACATGGCAGTAAGTATCTGCTACACACCATAGAGCTTTATAGCACAAAGGGTAAACCTTAAGGATGCAAACTTTAAAACTATCAGTTAGGAAATGAGACAACCCTGAGAAAGAACTCCAACAGTTGACAACAGACTCTGACCATGTTACAAATGTTTGACCTACTGAAGGGAAAAGGTGCTAAGCTACAGCATTAGTGAAACAAGTAGAGACTATAAGAGTAATGACAAAAGGAACTATTACTCATAGCAGGTGCAATGGCTCACACCTGTTGTCCCCAGCTACTTGGGAGGCTGAGGCAGGAGGATTATTGGAGCCTATGAGTTCGAGGCTACAGTGAGCCATAATGACACCAGTGCATTCTAAGCAGGGTGAAAGAACAAGACCCTGTTTCTAGAAAACAACAAAAAAAACTGTTTATAATCATGTACTCTAGGTGGGACACACAAGTTAACAAGTCTGAAACCACTGTAACATATAAACCGTGACTGAGCAAGTAAGTAAATGGATGGTGGTGGATGGGGGGGAAATAAATAAATAAAATAAATAGGTACAGGATGGTGGTGAGCCAGAATCCTCCTGTCGGAGATGGAGGTTAAAGAGAAGGGAGAGGTTAACTGAACCAGGTTGGGAATAAATTGGATTAGTTTAATATAGATGTAGAGACATATGAGTGCATGCATGAATGTAATTACTGACATGTGTACGCATGTGGGTTAGTGAACACATGTATTTCCTTGCAGCAACACTTCAGGCGCACTGAGCGTACCCAGGGGCAGTTCTTGTTTTCTAATACCATTCTCGGACAAAAGAAGCCAGAAGAGTCCGCTGCATCTAGCCTTGGGGCAGAGGATATGCAAGATGAGCCTGAAGCATCTTATCATACCAGAAATTAAGAAGTAATGGAAGACAAGACTCAGCAAACCACCACGGTGATGGCTGTAAGTCAAAAAGACAGAGGCTAATTGAACTTGAATGCTCTTAGAACTGGTTATTTGAGCAACAAAATAAAAAAAAGCACTATTAGATCACAACTCCACGTTAAACATCCGTGAGTCCATACTGATATGAATAAATAATCAAAGAAATAAATACATAGGCAGAACAGACAAATCTCCTAGAGGGAAGAATGTCAAATAACTTCCTTAGGCATTCTCTCCTCAGGGAGGGGAGCCTAGCACCCACCCAGTAAGTGTAAGCTTCGGGGTGACTTCTGCCGTGGAGCACAGTATACAGGGAAATCAAGAGTGACTTTACAGTGGAGAAACGGACACACAGGTCCTCAGCCAGGTAATCAAGGTCAACATCAACTGCAATAGTCAAGTGGTGGTGTTGCCCTTGATGCCATGTGTTGACGATGACAATTTCCCTCTGAGAAATTTTCCCAGAGAAGTTTACAGGGACAGGATGACTAAATCCCAGCACCTGGATGGGATCTTGGGGCAGAAGGAAGATGTCAGGCAAAAATTAAGAAAATCTGAATAAAATATGGCTGCTAGTTAATATCACAAAAAATAGTTTACAAAAAGTATTTAACATATGCTCTTGTTTAAATGTACATTTTAAATGCCTAAAAATATTGTGAAAGAACATACATTAAAAAGTACTCTGCATCACAAGAATGGAGAAGCGAGAATCCAGGGTACTCTATTCTAATGTGAAGGCAGCAGATGAGCTGATTCAAGGGGGTGGGTAGGGGAATGAGCGAGCGGGGAGCAGGGAAGAGGGAGGGGGATGAGGGTCACGGTGTATGGCACAGCTCCTGGGAGCAGGACACAATTATAAGAGGGACCTTATCTGACAAATGCAATCAGTGTAACCTAATTCTTTGTATCCTCAATGAATCCCAAACAATTAAAAAAAAAAAAAAAAAGTACTCTGCAGTCAGGCTAGGGCTGACAGGACACAATTGGTCTGGCTAGTTTAGGTCCTAGGCGAACTTCACCTCATGCCTCCCGTTCTTGTTGTTTTGTGGACCCAGCTTTGACCTAGAGGTCTTGAGTCATTTAGGGCTATCAATTTAGGAGATTAACTTTTGAATTAGAAATGTTGTTTTGAGTCATGGGTTATGCTGATTATTATTATGGGTCATGATTATTGTTGTTTAAGATAGGAGTTTTTGCTTTGAACTTTCATGAGTAAAACTGTGGTTTTGGAGGTGGAAGAACAGAACAGTCTTGGAGAAGCTGCTGTCACAGTTCTCCAGGACTGCTGGCCTTCCGACAAAGTTTAGTGGACCTAAAAAAAAAAAAAAAAAAAAAAAGTACTCTGGGAAATTGTATTGTACTGCCCAAATGAAGTCCATTGGGACAACAGTGGTTCCAAAACGAGTAACTGAAGAATTACTACGGCACCTTCTGCTCTCCTCTGTTTAGGTCTAAGAAATGCCAGGAAAGAATCAATAAAATGATTCACAACTTTTGTAAGTTCAAACGATGGGTCTGCACTCAGAGAACACATGTGTCCTCTCTCCTACCGTGTAGCCAGCTGTTTCCATCCGATAACCTTTACATGTACTCGCCACGGTAGCACATTTGTTCACTGTCTTTGGCCACCTGTGTCAGGACTGCCCCGGGGGCTTGCTGAAACGCGGATTTCTGCCCCCCCACCCCCAGGTACCCATGAGACTTAAAAACACGCATTTCGGTCACGTTCCCAGGTGAAGCCACTTTCCCTGCTCCACAGACACATGGACAAAGCCCAGGGCCTTTCAAACTGTGGCTCATGAATGTCCCCTGCCAAACTAACAAAGGGACACGTTCTCAGACCTTTGGCTGCAGAAACCCAAGGGTGGGACCCAACAGTTCTGTGCTCGAAGCAGCCTCCAGGTGAACCTGACATCTTCTCAAGTTAGAGAACCATTGGTCTGGCAGGTGCCAAGAGTCACTATTTATTCAGTTCCCAGTACCAAGTCTGTTTATAGGGAGCATGAAAACTTCATGAGGCCTTAATGGAAGGAGCATGTTTGTTCATAAATGAGATACACACTGTCCTTTTCCTAGTGGCAATCTTGTGGACGTATACTCACTCCCATGCAGCTGGCTCTCATTTAATTTCATAAAATATGTTGACTGTCCACAGTCTTCCCTCCTTCACCACCCCCCACAGACCCCAACTGGCACAACCTGATGGTAATGGGGCTTTGGGATTGCAGGCAGGCTCCAGTCCAGGCTCAGTCTGGAAATATTTGTGCATTTGTTTGGTTTGAAAATCAGATGCACCTGGATTTTGAGTCACCCTATTTAGATTAGTCTCACCTCTGCTTCATTTAGCCATGAATTAGAAACTGGAACCTGTTTCAAAGCATCTGCATACAGTCACAGAGGTGCCCGACTGAAGATGTCTCCAGGGAATGGATAATAAATAATCTAAAGCTGAGACTCGAGATACAGGTTGCTAGGGATGGGCTAGAAATGATAGGCGAGGCAAGAAAAGGAACAAAATCAAGAAAGAAAGGTAGGCTGGGTTTGCCTCACCATGATAGTTCTCAGCCCAAGCTGTTGCATGTTAGGCTCCCATGGGATCTTGTAAAACCCCAGTGCCCAGGCAGCACCCAGACCACCAGAATCTCTGGGGCTGTGGTCCAGGCATCAGCATTTGTTAAGAGCAAAACCCCAGCAGAACCAAGCCTGAATATATCCTTTGTAAGGGGACAATTGAGCAGGAATTTCAAATACATTTAAAATAAATAGATCTCTTCAATTTTACAGCTAGCAATCTTCAAAAAAAAGACATTAGGCTGTATGTGTGAAGACACGAAGCTGCTCATTGCAGCAATTTATAATAGCAAACAATAGGAAACAGGCTAAATGTGTATTACCGAGCAGCGTGTGGCATATCCCTACAATGAAAAATTTTGCAATCTTTAAAGAAAGAATGAGGCAATATGTGGGGAAAGACATCCAGGAGGAGGGAACAGCACGTACAAAGGGGCTGGGGTAGGAATGTGTTTGGCATGTTGGAGTGCATAAAAGTGGCCAGGACAACTGAAAGGAGTGAACCATGGAGATGGCATTAAAACAGTATAGTGGGCTGAATAGTGGACCTCAAACAAATACAGCGGAACCTCCATAGTTGACCACCCCCTACATTGACCCTCTCCTTAAGTTGACCTTATTTTGAACAGACATGCACCACGTGCAGTATCAGCCTAGTTGGTCTAGCTCCTTATGGTGACCACTTCCATATGTTGACCGGTTTGCTGAGTGATCAACTTACAGAGGTTCTACTGTATGTCCATGTTCTCATGCCCAGAATCTGTGAATGTAAAAGGGATATGTAAATATTAGGTTAAGGATTTGGGGTTGAGGAGATCATTTTGGATTATTTAGGTGGGCCCCAAATCCAATCACAAGTGTCCTTAGAAGAGACACACAGAAGATAAAGAACACAGAAAAGCAACGTGAATGAAGACAGAGCAAGAGATTGGGCCATGTAGCCACAAGCCTGGGAATGCTGGGGTGGCCACCAGAAGCTGGAACCGGCAAAGAATGGACTTTTGTCTGGAGTTTCTGGAGAGAGCTGAGCCTTACTAGCACCTTGATTTTGGACTTCTGGCCTCCAGAACTGTAAGAGAATAAATTTCTGTTGTTTCAAGCCACCGTGTTTGTGCTAGTTGTCATGGCAGCCCTAGGAAACTAACATAGCCAGACACAGGTTAGGTGGTTTAGAGGCCACAGGAGGGGCTCAGTTTTCACTTCCCTGATGGGGAAGCCAGGGAAGGATTTTGAGTAGAGAAGTGATATAATCTGGCCCTTTTTCTAATAAGGTCACTCTGGCTATATTGTAATACCATAAGTTATCTGATTCTGAGTCCTTTGATTTTGGGGGTTACCAAAATGCAATTTATTTTCTAATTAAAAGAAAAATGAGAAAATAATTTTTAAAATGAAAACATAAGAATGGAATAAATTGTAAATGAGTCAAACAATTAATAAAAACAAACATCTCAAAGCCAGGTCCCATGACAAAAGCCACTTGTCCCCCTTTACCATCTGGTGCCTCCTGGAGGTCATCAAAGGGCCCATGGTCAGGGTGGTGGATCAGCTCCCGCATCAGAATGGCGAAGCTGTAAACGTCTCCTTTTGGGGTGCCCGACCAGGGTGTCTCTGGGAGCCGCAGCAGCTCTGGGGCCATCCAGTAGAGCTCTGCAGAGCAAGGAGATGTCCACAGGAAGTGAGAACGCTGCTGGGAGAGACAGGAAAAGTCACCCTTTCATTCTGGGGGGGGCCACAGGAGGAAGGAAAGATGCCATCAGCCCTGATGGTGTCTGATGAAGAGCAGGTGGGGGGGTCTGTGTGTGGGAACACGGAGAGAACCCCCCGGAAGGACATGCACCAACGTGTTGATTGGTTTACTCAGAACTGTGGAATTACAGGTGGTTTTCAAGTATCTTTTTCTTTTCTGCATTGCCTATATTTTTAAAAAGTAATTCATTCCAGTATGATGTACACAATATAAAATGTACACTATATAAAATTAACCATTTTAAAGTAAATGATTTACTAGCATTTAGCACATTCACAATGCTGTGCAAACACCACCTCTATCTAGTTCTAAAATATTTCTATCTCACCCAAGTAAGGTTCTAACCCATTGAGCAGTTTCTCTCTGGTCTCTCTACCCCAGCCCTTGGCAACCACCAATCTGCTTCCATCTCTATGGATTTATCTATTCTGGATATCTTACATATTTACCCTCTTTTTGGCAGTGATGTCTGTAGGCTTATATGTATGATTATAGGTTATAATCATTAATACACACACACACACACATTAGAGCATGGGGAACTAAAAATGGCTAATGGCAGGTCTTCAAAGTTTCTCCCCAATCTTTCTCTAAGACACCAGCCTATGACATGCTCTCCACATTTACACAGAGAACCTCTGGTGACATCTTGACCCAGCAAGGATGGGAGTCAGGGCTGGGAGCATCAGGCTCAATATGAGGAGACGAGACTCAAAGTCATTCAAGTACGTTGGACAAGTAGGAAGGATCACCAAGCCCCAATTTGCTCATATGTAAAAGAGGGTTGGCCTTGAGACAGTGGGGCTTATCTGGAGATGCACATCAGAATCACTTGGGAGCATTTTGAAAACAATACTGCCAGGGGGGTGGCTCAGGCCTATAATCCCAGCACTTTAGGAAGCTAAGGTAGGCAGGAGGATCACTTGAGGTCAGGAGTTCAAGACCAGTCTGATAAACACAATGAAACCCACTTCTACAAAAAAAAAAAAGAAAAATTAGCCAGGTGCGGTGGTGCATACCTATGATCCCAGCTATTTGGAGGCTGAGGTGGGAGGATCACTTCAGCATGGGCAACAGAGCAAGACCTGGTCTCAAAAAACAAATAAGTAAAATAAAATCGAATCTGATGTCAAGTCCCTGTCTTCAATCTTCAGATATTCTGATTCCATTGTATGGGAGAGGCCACTGGGAAGACACAGAACTCTGGAACTCAGTTATCTCTGAAGTGTCTGGCAGAGCTTACGTTCTACACAGAGAATGGAAGGTGAGCACGGGAGGGAGCACAGAGGACTGAAAAGAGGGCAAAGGTTGTGGCAGGTGGCCCAGCCATGCCGGGATGAGAACCAGTCTCTTACCCAGACATCACCCCATGGGTTCCAGGGCAAGGCCTACCTGTGGGTACCCAGCCAAGTGAGCATTGGAGAGAAAGATGGGCAAGGATCCCTGACCCCCTCCAACAGCTACAGAGTGTAAGATCTGCTATTGACTACCTGAGGGGTCGGTAGTTTTCTCATCGAAGGTTCTGTGTGTCTGGCCGTACTTGAGTTCCCACAGCCCAAATCCTGTCAGCTTCACCTGCATCCGACCGTCCACCAGGCAGCTGGAAGGCTTCAGGTTGCCATGGGACCCCAGGGGGCTCCTGTGGAGGAACAGCATGCCCTGCAGGGGGGACAATGACCAGATGAGGCAGACCAGTGACACTGTTGGGAGGAACCAAGGCAGAGGGACAGGAGGCCAAAAACACAGATGGGGCAGGGCACGTGCCCATTTCTCTGTTCATCCGTTCAAGAGCCACCAGCGCAGCTCCTGAGAACACACTGGGTGCCGTAAGAATTTTTCAGTATTCCTCATTTTTCGGTGAGTCAACCCGAGCAGGGACACTCAAAATGGAGAAAACGAGTATTTCTGGCTCCTTATTGTGGAGCCCAACAAGGCAAGGACGGTTTAAAATAAATACCTCCTAAGGATCAGGTTCATGAGTTCACACCCAGCTCTACCACCTAGCGGAGGCCAAGTTTTCTATCCCTGTAAGCTTCATTCTTCTTACCAAAAGGGAAGTGAGAAAAATGCTTACTCACAGTGTGGTTGTGGAGATCACATGTGATAATGCAAATGAAAACAAAGTAAACACCCAAGGCAAGTGAGAATGAAAAAAAATGTACGCATAGGATAAATGCATAAATATCTTAGAGATCAATGACATAGAAACACTAAGAAATTAAGAATATTACTTTATTACCTACATATTATAAACTATTACATGCATGTCACAGGAAAAATGAGGAATACTGAAAAATTCTTATGGCATCCAGTGTGTTCTCAGGAGTTCCATCCTATTCTTATTATTCACAAAGAAGGCAGAAAGATCTAGACAGAAAACACAAGTATAAATCTGGCTTCATTCCTCAAGCATTCTCTTCAAGCAATTCACTTCACCTCACTGGGCCTTGATTTTTCCATCTGTGAGATGGGACTATCTAGACCCCTGCCTGGGCCCAGCAGCATCAACAAGGGAGCTTGACAGAAATGCAGACCCTCGGGCCCCACCCCAGCCCTACTGGATCAGGACAAGAGTCCCAGGTCTTGTGCACACGCAGTCTGACAAGACCTGTCCTGGTCAGTTGTTCCCAGCCTTAGCTGCACGTGAGAATTACTTGGGGAATTAAAAATAAAAACCAAAACGCAATGCCTGGGCCCAAACACAAGCACCTATATTAGCTACAGATTACTATGGTACGAGCCAAGCGCAGGTGCAAAGGACAGGAAGCAGGAACGTGATCAGAATGGAGGCAAGGGAGCTACGTCCAAGAATACTTTCCAAAGATACTGAGTCGTCAAGGCAGTGCTGATTCTCACAAGCAGAGAGATGGGGGCCTGGAAGGGGAGACTTCCATGGGCAGGGAGGGACTTGAAGAAAGACCTGGAGTTGAGGAAGAAAAGAAATATTTGTGGAGGACAGGTAGGAGAAGAAATTACTTTGGAAAATGAGAACCGTCCTATTTAAACATGAGAAACAAACTTTTTTATCCCTGAGAAATTTCTAAAGGCAGAAGAAGTGAAATAAAGGTGAAGAGGAAAGGGCCAAATGCTTTTCAGAATAAACCATAACAGTGCCAGTAAATGGTACCAAACCAATTGTTCGGCTTTTATCTTCCTTGATGGCTTCACAGAGAAGGCATTTAAATAATATTTATTCCACATTTCCAGTTTCTTGGACTTTTAGGTACTGATATAAAAGCTCTCTGTATCTGTAATATGAATCTATGAATAGTTCATTTTCAAAACAGTTAGAGAGCCTCAGCATTTCACAGGCCCAGGGCTCACACCAAGCCCTGGGCCTGTGTCCCCCACAGTAACCTGAGCTGCCTCACCCAAGAGGTTTCAAAGCAAGAGTGAAGAATAACAGAGCTTCTCTCCAGGGTCTTATTAAATTTTTATGTTTATAATTCTACCCTCACATCAGGTCCCAACCTAACTCCCTGACTGAAACTAACTCATTTAATCCCACCTTGTGACCCTGTAGAAGTAGATGCTGTTACCCTCAACCTCATTTTCCTGGTGAGAAAAACGAGAACAAAGAAATGAACCGGCCCCAGGTCACACAGCTGGCCAGGGATGAGCTGGACTCAGACTTCTGCAGTCTGATTCCCAGTCGGTGTCCTGACTGACTGCCCTGATGTCCTTTTGTGAGTGAAAGAAGCCTGGGACCTGCAGAGAGTGAGAAATGATTGAGAACTTCTTTTCAGCCACATGGTGACATGGACATCCACGCTCTGGTGTGTCTGTGGCGAGCAAATAAATAATAAGAAACCTTTGGGGAGTTCTTACTTTAGACTGTGTACTGTGCGAAATACTTTATACAAATTCTCAAATTTAGCCTTTTCTGAAACAGGCTTATATTCTCACTGTCCATTTCACAATAAGGAAATTATAGGTTTTAAATTGATCCCAAGAAATCAGAGCCAGAGCTGGGATATAAACCTAGATTGAATTGCCTCTGAAGCCCAGCTTCTTCCAAACCAAAAGATTTCATTGTTTTCTGTGCCCTGGGTGACAGTGGAGGACGGTGTGGGAAGAGGAAGGAGGGCGGGTCACGGCACTCTGTTCCCCGGCACGATTACAGACCGGTTCCAGTGAGTCTCCAACCCAGCTGAGAACGGGCAGTGAAGTCACAAGTGGATGTGGCTACTGGGAGGCACTGGTCACAGAGAGGGGGAAAATGAGGAGGGCATCCTGAGGGGACTACTGTTCCCAGAAACAGGGGCTTTGGGCCTCTTGTGCACCAGCTCAGCAACCTACCTCTAGCTGAGTCACTCTCCCACTTGAGTCAGAGGCCTGAGGCCAAGATTGCATCAGAAATACAGAAAGCAGTAAGGAAACCTCCAGGGGAGCAGATATACATCCACCCCACCCCATCTCACCACTGCCCCAGATCACATCCACCCCACCCCATCTCACCGCCGCCCCAGCTGCTGTTACCAGCGTGGCATGTTGATTTTAGAGATGGTAAATGCGAATCACATTTTGGAACTGCAGCCCATGCAGCCAGACCCAGAGGGGCCTGGCTAAGGCGGCCTCTGGATTTCTCCAGCAAGGCGCCAACAGGCTGCGGTCCAAGCTTGAAATCTGGTGAGACTAGTGTCCAACCCAGGTTTCTGATCTCACAGATCTCTCCATTCAGCTGGACTGTCACTGACGCAGAGTCCTCTGCTTTCCTCCTGCCTTTGCTAGCGCCAGGCCCACCTCAGGCCCGAGCTATTTTACATTCTGAGATGTTCCTGGCGCTCAGGCCCTTAGGGCGGAATGACACAGGGATGCCCAGAATCCTGGGGGTGCGGTCCTCTCCGAGAGATGGCACGTGTGTCACTCTTTGTTTTCTTTTTTCTTTGTATGTTTTTTAATTCTTTTGTATTAAATCATAACTTTGTGCATTGAGGCATTTATGGGGTTCAGGGTACTGCTTCAATATACAGTGTGAAATGCGTACATTGAACTAAGTAACATATCCATCACAACTGTACTCATTTCTTAATAGTTTTGAAATGTGCCATTGTATCATGCACATTAGGTGAGGTCCCCCCAAATACCCTCTCTCGTCCCACATCCCCCCTGCCCTCCCCTCTCTCTCGTCTCATGTGACTATTTTCTATCCCAATGGAAAGGTATGATCTTTGCGCACGTTGTCCGAGAGCAAATGGAACCACGAGAGGACTCATGATTTACGAATCAGGTTTTGTGCGCTCTTGGCAGTTCAACCACCCGTCTGCTGGCAATGTTTCTTGTCCTGCTAGAAATTCCCAGGTGGCCAGTGGGGCTCCTCCTTCTGGGTCCCGCATCTGTGCTCTCTGAACCTTAGTAGAGACAAGTACAGCGCAGAAGAAAAACCTTTACACTGGCTACAAATCTGTACCTGCCTCTCGCCAGTTGGGCAGGTGACTTCCCCTAGCTAAGCCTCATTGTCTTCCTGTCAAAAATGGACTATATGTTAATATTACAAATGGAGTAAAGAAATTAATAATGGAATTAATTTATAATTAAAATCACTGTCCAATAGAAGCATAAAGCAAACCACATTTTTAAATGTTTTAATAGCTGTGTTTAAAAAGCTAAACAGTTGAAGTTAATCGTAAGGCTTGGCACCCATAGTTCAGTGAGTAGGGTGCCGACCACGTCTGCCGAGGCTGGCGGATTCGAGGCTAGCCTGAGCAAAAAGTGAGACCTCATCTCTCCTAAAAATAGGAAAAACTGAGGCAAGAGGATAGCATGAGCCAAGAGTTGGAGGTTGCTGTGAGCTATGATGGTGCTATGGCACTCTACCCAGGCAACAGCTTGAGACTCTGTCTCAAAAAAAAAAAAAGAAAGAAATTTTAATAATATATTTTACTCAATGTGTTCCGAAATCTTACCATTTCCATCATGTAATCAACATAAAAATATTAGTTGGGGCTCAGCGGCTAGGGCACCAGCCACATACACCGGAGATTGCAGGTTTGAATCCAGCCCAGGCCTGCCAAACAACAATGACAACTACAACCAAAAAATAGCCAGGTGTTGTGGCAACACCTGTGGTCCCAGGTACTTGGGAGACTGAGGCAAGAGAATCGCTTAAGCCCAAGAGTTTGAAGTTGCTGTGAGCTGTGACACCATGACACTCTACCTGGGGCGACATAGTGAGACTCTGTCTCAAAAAATGTATATATTTTTTTATTTATATTAGTCGGAAATTTTTTTCCTTTTGTCTTCTTATTAAGTCTAAAACATTTGGTGTAAACTTAACACAGCACGTCTCCATTTGGACTGGATCAGAATATCAGTGCCCAGTAGCTACACGTGGCCAAGGCTATCTTGGTTGGACGGTGTAGACCTACCCTATAGGCTTGTTAGAGGAAAATAAAATATGAAAACATACTTCTTCTAGTACTAGTAATGGAGTTATCTATAATTGTATTAATAGCAATCCTGTTATTACTAATGATACTGACAATTAACATTGATTAGACTTGGGTTATGGTGTAGGCATAGAACTAGGCATTTTACATACCTTAGTCTTCACACAACCCTAGGAGATGAGTACTGATGTCATCTTTATTTTCATATACAGGAAAACTAAGGCTCAGGGGGTTGAGGTCACCTGGCCAAGAAGCGGTAGAGCCAGGCTTCAAAATCCCCAGTTTCTATGTCAAACTATCTTTCATCCTTTTCATTCCTCAAGACTTCTCTTACTTAGAAATGAAGGGCCATCCTGACTCTAAGGGTTGAGCTACCTGGGGATAGGACAAGGAGTTTCATTCCTCTGTGCTGCCAGGCCCAGAATTGGGTCTGACTCCAATTCGGTGCTCAGATTATGTTTGTTAATTTGGAAAGTCTCCAGCATCTCAGAATCTCTCTGCTACCTGGCACAGCAGCAGCGCTGGTCAAATTGACTTAGGGAGAAGACTTTTTATGGTTGGTGTGTGAAAGCCAGAAGCACAGTCTGACCCACAGAGGATGGCTCAGCGCCCAAGCCCAGGGCAAGACTCTAAGAGGTAAGAGTACATTTTCTGTTACGCCCAGTCCCCTTCAAAGAATGGTGGCAGAGTAAATCAGCCTCAAAGTACCCACATGTGCCTTGGCCTAGCCCACCGTATTACTGGTGACTTCCTTACACGTGCTCGTTGCATTTCAGGAGGCAGTGCTCCCACCATTGCAAGATGACCAGCTGCCCTCTGTTCTCTTAGTATGGAGGAGGGCGTAGACTCAGTGACCTAGAACAGGTGATGACCCCAGGGAGATTTTCCCCTTACAAGGGCCATGCTCACCTGCCCAGCATTTCTCCAGAAAAACATTTGGGTTAATGCTTCTTGAAAACCAACTGTCCACACTGAAAAGTATTGGTGAGTACATACTTACTAGCTTGCTCTTCACATGCAATGTAAATGACGTTCGCTGTTTTTCTGGGGGGCGGGACACACATAATCTGAGTCCAGAGTACTTCTCTGCGCTTGGCAGTAAGGGAAGGGAACAAGAGAAGACCCCAGAGTGGGAAAGGGCAACCTGTGAGGTCCTCCCCCTGCCACTTAAGGAACTTCATATATACATATTTCAGACTGTTTTGTTTTCTTTTTCTCTAGCTAGATTTTAAGCCATTCAGAGCTGGAAACAAATTCTCATCTTCCTATAAAAGTGACCAGAACTGGGTAAACCCCTAACAGATGCTTAATAAAGTTCTAATGAAATAACAGCAGTGATGGTGGCCCAGGGTTGGCACAGAGAGATTTCTATTTGTCTGCCTTGCTTGGTAACAGTATGCTGGTTTCCCACTAAAGCCTAGGAAATCAAAGACTCACAAAGCCATGAGACTCAGCTCCCTAGAAACAAAGAGCAACCAAATCCTTGAGGGTGGAAAGGTCTTCATTCTCCCTACACGGAGGCAGAGGTCCAGAGGGGGAAGTGGTCTGGCAAAGCCAGCTCAATGGACCAGGGGCCAATACTCCAGGAGGGCAGAGATTATGACTCACCCCTGTAGCCCTCACCATGCCCGGGCTCTTCCAGGCAGGTGTCTGCTGGCTGACGTTTGGACAATTGATAATTGACAGCCAGCCCTGACCCTGTTGTGGATGTACTGCTCACATATAGTCCAAAACCCACTCCCAGATCATTGATTCGGTCCTTTCTGATGTGAAAAGTATCAGCAGCAAGCTTAGAAGTAATATCTGGGTTTAGCCCAGGTGGAAGAAAGCAGGCTTAGGATTCTGGCCCATATAACACTGCACTCTCCTGCCGTCTCCCTGCCTCATTGTCCGCTGTGTGCCTAGGTGGTGGTGCTTTGAGACAATATGTCCTCTTGGTCTCTGATCTAGCTACTACCTTCCAGCATCCTCCCAACCTTCATGGCTATAGGAACTGGCTTCCCTCCAACTCCTCCTCAGTTGCCCTGGCATCCTTGAATGGGCTTCTAGACATGAGATTGACTTCTCCCTATTGCAAAACAGAAAAGCAATCTCTACTTCTTCCTAGTAAGAAGCAGCATGGCATTGTGGGTAAGGGTATAGGACACAAAACACCTAGGTTCGAATCCTACCTCTGCTACTTAGTGGCTGTGAGACTTTGGACAAGTTATATGAGCTTTCTGTTCCTCACGTTCTTACCTGTGAAAGAGAAATAACAATAGATCTACTTTATATTGTTTTTCATGAGAATTAAAAAAATTATTAAAGTACTAGAAAGTTCTTGGCCCAAAGTAAGTACTATAATACTTTAGCTATTATTATTATATTATTTTTTTCCTCTTCTTTGCAGCCACCACAACTCTGTGTGTCCAAAGTAAAGATTCTGTCTGCTAATAAACCTCACATCTGCTGCCCCAGCCCACCTCTTAAATCAGCAGCTTTGTGGTTACTGTGCCACTGATCCCCATTTTCTGGGGAAAGGAATGAGGGACTAAGAGCAAGAAGGGGTATTAGGAACCCTGCTGCCCAGCCCCACTTATGTTCTAGTATTTATGGTCTAGAAATTAGATTAGATTAAAAGTTCTGGCTGGGCGCCCGTGGCTCAAGCAGCTAAGGTGCCAGCCACATATACCTAAGCTGGCAGGTTCGAATCCAGCCCGGGCCTACCAAACAACAATGGTGGCTGCAACCAAAAAGTAGCCAGGCGTTATGGCAGGCACCTATAATCCCAGCTACTTGGGAAGTGGAGGCAGGAGAATCACTTGAGCCCAGGAGTTCGAGGTTGCTGTGAGCTGTGATGCCACAGCACTCTACCCAGGGTGACAGCTTGAGGCTCTGTCTCAAAAAAAAAAAAGTTCTACCCTAAAATGTAAATACTCTGCTCTTTCCTGATCAGGTAAGCCTATCATCCATTCCAACTTTAATGGAAAATATTTTCTTCTCTCTATATTTGTTGTAATCTGGGGAAAAGAAAAGAATAGAAAACTCTGATCAACATGGTAGTTTTTAGAGCTGGAATCAGTTTGAAAAAGAGATCTGAAGAGGGCTAGAATTTTCAGGAAAGATTACAGCTCAATTTCATTCAAGACATACACCAACTCAAAAACTCTATCATATTTTTTCTTCAATTAGGTTGATGTTATACTCACACTGACTATGTCATATGCAAATGAGATTTTGAATATCCAATCCATTTCATGATCGGAACTTCTGAAAACATCCTGAAAAACACAATTATTCAAAATATCACCAGCAACTCAACCTAAAACAGTGAGCTTCATATAGAGAGCAGGTCTGACTCCAATATATCTGATATTCTTAGCCAAAACCAATACAATGGGAGGCAAAAATAAACTCCTCACTAAACCTAGTAACTAGAAATCTTCCCAGAAGATACCACAGCCTGACTCAATATTGAGAAAGTAAGTAGTTTGGAGTTTTACAAACACTTCCTCATTCCTGACATAAAGCTGTTGTTCACATACCATCGGTAGGATGGGCCCAGGAACGTAATTCAAGAGTGACATTCTCTTAGGAGAAGAAACCAAGCTCAGTTTCCACCCAGAATAAAAGAAACTAGACACTGGGCAACTCCACAGATAATTTGATCTCTAAAAGTAGGTGGTTCCACAAGATAATTCCAGTCTCCCAATTAGACCAGAGAGAAACAGTCCTTGGATGAACAGGAGAAAGCATTAATAAGGTCCTTTATTAGCCGAGGTAAGAGTGACTATTTTGCTTACCTTAAGACTTCCTTTTTTGCAATACTGGTTGACAATGCAGATGTTAGGTGGTTCTGTGCAAATACCAAAGAAGTGAACAATGTTCTCGTGCCTTAATTCACACATCTGGAAATAATAATGGTCACAATAGCTTGTGTATAGACGGTGTCTTCAGGTCAAGGATAGTGCTGAGTGTTTTACGTATTTTCAGTTAATTCTTGCAAAGATCTTGTGCGATAAGAATACTTACTGCTTTCATTTTACAGAGAAGACAACTGGGGGCCAATAAGTAATGTAATTTGTGAAAGATCATGTAACTTGTAAGTGGCAGAGCTGGGAGGTAAACCAGGGAAGTCTGCCTCCAGCAAATAAACCAGAGGGAAGACCAAAATCTAACCTTAATCATGGGGATAAACTAAAACCATGTCACTATAATTGACTCATTCCTGCTTCCCTGCTTATGGCTGTGTATGCCAGCGAGTGGGCCATAACAGACTGTACATACAGAGCAAGACGTCTGAGCCCATGAATCTGACTCCCTCAAGTCCAGGGTCAAGGTAGGGAAGCAGCCATCACAGACACAGACGATAAAGGGCCAGAATTAAAGCTGGGAAGAATTAAGCAAAAAAAGCAGAGGTTGGAGGGATCCCAGGCTTTGGGTGGCTGGGTCAGGGGACAGGGTCTGAGGTCCGAAGCCTGTCTCTGGTGGGGGTGAGAGAGGCAGGCCCAGTCAAAGGAGGCAGCCTCCCAGCATTGCTCCTTGGGGACAGGGAGCTGGCGGATGACAGGCAGAGAGCAGCACTGCTATGTTACTCCCCAGGGGGGAGGCCTCACCAGCCGGATTTCCTGTAGCACAGTCGGCTTCCTAACCCGGGCTGCTGCTTGTTCACCAACATAGTGGATGGCCACGTGGTTTCCCTGGAATCAGAAACAAAGTGGAATGTTCTTAATCCAGGATGATCTAAGAAAAGCTCCAGGCTAGGAAGGCGAGCAGGAAGACTGGCAAGAAATCCCCCTACTAGAGGGATCACATTTCTCACTGCCCGAGTCCACCTCTATTGTTGTTCTGAGCTATGTCCAGGCCCCGAGCTACCTGCTTCACATGTAAGATCGCAGCCTGGCAAGGTCAGATATGATTAGCACATTTCCAGATGGGATCACTGAAGTGAGGTAACGTACCCAAGGTTGCACAGACAGAATTTGAAAGTGTGACTCCAAGACTATACTCTTCCTATTATATAATAATGTCCCGTTATCACTCAGAGAAAATACTGATTGACTGAAAGTCTAAAATCCCATGCCTGGCTCAAAGCCCAGTATTACCACTTCACTACCTGAACAACCCTGAACAAGGGATTGAACTTCTTAAAGCCTCCATTTCCTTGTCTGTAAAATGGGGATTAAAAATAATACCAATCCAGGTGTGGTGGTCAGGCCTGTGATGCTAGCGCTTCAGGAGGCCAAGGCAGGACGATCACTTGAAGTTAGGAGTTCAAGACCCACCTGAGCGACATAGCAAGACCCGCTCACTACAAAAAATAACAAAAATTAGGTGGGCTTGGTGGCAAGCACCCTATAGTCCCAGCAAGTCATGATGCTGAGGCAGGGAGATTTCTTGTGGCCAGGAGTTTGAGTTGCTGTGAGCTATGATGACCCCACTACCCTCATGCCTAAGCAATAAGGCTAGACCCTGTCTATAAATAAATAAATAAATAAATACACACACCAATCTCATAGAGTTGTTCTGAGGATTAAATCAGTTAAAACACTTAACACTGACAACATGGTAACTCAATGCCGGGCACATATTAAATTTTCAGCAAATAGCAGATCTTATGGTTATTGCTTACAGGGTTTGCTTCTAGGGAGTCACTTAATCAAACACCACAAAAACCTACAGTAGTGTGTCCAGAGCTGGGCAGAAGAGATAGAATCTGAATCCCATGAGAATGTAAGACTCAGCATGAGCTAAAGAATCAATCCAAGGTCTGCCACTCTAGTCTGGGAGTCATTGCAAAGGACTCGGGACTGTGGTGGGAGTTCCATGGAGGAAGGAAAGGATTCTTGGAAGAGGTGAACTAAGCTAAACTTTGAAGGATAAGAAGGTTCCAGGTGGGGGAGTGGGAGCTGGCATGGCTTTGTCAGAGGGTAAAACATACCTAACATAACTGGCAAGACCAGATGGACAAGCATAGGATTTAGGCCACGGGGAAAAGAAAAAGATCCTAAGAGTAAGCTGGAACTAACTATTCAAGAGATTTGGTTCTTTGTTAAAGAGTTTGGGCCCCACCATGCAGGCAACAGAAGTGGGGGATCTGGTGATGGTGTTTGAGGGCAGGGAGAGGCGACACATTTTAGGAGGATTAATCAGACAGCGATTACACCATGGCTGGCTGGCTTCCTTCTCTAAACAGCCACGTGACCACCACTGCAGTTTCATGTGAATGGTGGTCACCAAGGTATTTGGTAATATCCCAGGAGGCTTTTATAGTTTGAAGACTGAAGTAAATAAACATTTAAACAACTCAGTTAAGCCACAGAGGCAATGATTCATCTCTAATCTTTCCTAACCTCAACTTAGAGCAATGCACAATTCTTCTCATGCTTGTAACTTTCTATCTCTACTCTCGAGGACCTCCATTTTGAAGAATAAATGCAGATTTTTATCCTTTATGTGACTTTTCCCCCAGGAGTCTTGAATTTCTGAAAGACTGCTCCGCACAGGTAGGTACGAGGAAGGGTGAGAAAGGCGGGTGTTCAAGAATCAGCAGTGGCCCCTGACTACACGGCAGAGGCATCACAACTGGTTCATCCGTGCTAAACCACCAAGGATGAGGTAGTCCGTGCTCTAGGGCTATGCTGTGCATTAAGGTAGCCACTGGCCATAGAGGATGGAAATTTTGAAATTTGAAATTTTGAAAAAATTTAAATTGATGGCAATAAAAATTAAAATTTAGCTCCCCAGGCACACTAACATTCAGTAGTCACAGAAGGCTAATCGTTTGGACCACATCGAACAGCACAGATTCAGGACATTTTCATCATCACGGAAAGTTATTTGGACACAGCTGAATCTAAACTAATCTAGAAGCCAGCACAGGATTTACTGGGCGGGAGGGGAATCTTAGAAATGCAGAATTTCAGTTGTCACCCTTGACTTGCAGGTGCTAATCAGAGTCTGCTCTTTATCCAGAGACTCAGGTGATTGCCATGCACATTCAAGTTTGGGAAGCACCTGTCTGGTGTTGCAAGACCACCTTGGCTTTTGCATAGAGAATGCCTTCCTATTCAGAATACTCTGCCTGACAAAAACGATGTGCGGAGAATGGAACAGTTACATAGGCAGCCACCTGCCCACAGAAATACCTGGTAAAACCCTACTGGGGCATAGAAGAGCTCCTCCCCCTGCTGGCTGTTGATGAAGGACCCGAGGTCCGCAGAAATCATCGCACTGGATGAGTTACTCATGTTCCCTCTCGACACAGGTGTGCCCCTCTGGAATGGCTGTAAAACAGGACATCATTCAGTTGCTCCAGCAGCATGGCCAAGTGACTGTGCATTTTCTAGATGAGGGAGCTGAGTGCCAATGTTACACAGTTAACACATGGGAGAGCAGGATCTGAACCCTGAACTTTCTGAGCGGAAGCGTGAGTACCTCACTACTATCGGCATCACTCCCAGTGTCTGTGCCTCCCTGGACCATGTAAGTTCAGACAGCAGGGTCTGAGGGCAGACTGCCCAGATTCAAGCTCTGGCTCTGGTTCTAAACTCGATGTGTGACCTGGGGTCATTAATACCCACAGTGCCCCTCCAACACCTAGAGGGTGTTCCTCTAAAGCACAGGAACTCCAAAGCACGGTCCTGAGAGGAAAATTTATCGCTTTAGAAGCCTACATTCGAAAAACAGAAAGAGAGCATATCAACAAACTCACAAGCCGTCTGATGGAATTAGAAAAAGAAGAACAATCTAAGCCTGAACCCAGCAGAAGAAAAGAAATATCCAAAATTAAATCAAAGATCAATGAAATTGAAAACAAAAGAATCATTCAGAAAATTAATGAAACAAGGAGTTGGTTTTTTGAAAAAATAAATAAAATAGATAAGCCTTTGGCCAGACTAACTAGAAATAAAAAGGTAAAATCTCTAGTAACTTCAATCAGAAATGAT